>JAFMOD010000470.1:1012184-1126912 GCA_019802435.1 Corydoras maculifer | reverse complement strand
GTACCCCTGCATAGACTTTGCCGGGGAGGCTGAGGAGTGTAATTCCCCTGTAATTGGAACACACCCTCCGGTCCCCCTTTTTAAAAAGAGGCACCACCACCCCCGTCTGCCAGTCCAGAGGCACTGCCCCCGATGACCATGCAATGTTGAAAAGGCGCGTCAGCCAAGACTGCCCCACAACATCCAGAGCTTTGAGGAACTCCGGGCGGATCTCATCCACCCCCGAAGCCCTGCCACCATATATATATATATATATATATATAATTTTTTTTTTCTTTCTTTTTTTATTAGAGGATTTTTTTTACTTTGTCTTTACAATTACAATTAGCAAAAGTAATAGGGTTAGCCTTTTCTTTTTTTTTTTTTTTTTACCTCTTGAATAATAGTTTTAATAAATCAACAAAGTATCATTTTTTGCTTTTTATGACATTCTTTTATATATTTTTTTCTGGATATAGATTTGTTCAGTAGGTTGTTAATTTTCTTGCAGACTTCATTTGCCTCTGATACTTTGACTAGCAACTTTACTCATTTTGACTCATTTGCCTCTGATACTTTGACTGGATATTGTTCCATAAGCAACGGGGCATCTCCAATCCTTACAGCAATCCTTAAAGCAATTAGAAGACTTGGCCAGTTGAGCTTAAGGAGTGCCTGTCCAGGCCAGACATAATATTTAGATATCATTACAAGTCTAGTGTTTTAATTGCTGCACGACCGAGCACACACCGTGGTCACATTTAGTTAATTATCTGAATTGATGTTCCATCAAATGCTACTTTTAAATAATTGAATTTTAGGTGAAAATGAATAGAGACCTAATTAATATTTCAATTTATGCACTATAACTTGGTGGATAAGTTTTTGTTTAGCTATTTTTAAATATCTATTTAAAACAGAGTACGAGAGTGTGAGATTGTTCTGATGGCCAGTAGAACACGTGGAAGCACATATCCAGCCCCTTACCTTGATGAATATGGGGAAACGGACCCTCAGCTAAGGTTAGTCAAGTTGCTGCAAGTCAAAACGATTTTTATATTGTGCTTTTGATTTACTTATTTATTTTTTGTTGTAAAAGTAGTATGCAATGAAGCAATGATGCTTTATAAATGTATTTTAGATTTTTCAGTGAATTATTGATGGTAATCATTTGATGTATTAAATATACCAGAAGCCCAGAACAAAACCTTGTTTTTTGTGTTTGTGTTTTTTTGTTTTTTTTAATCTTTATGTAGTTATTTGGTGCAAGTGTAAATTTTTATACACTTTTGTTTGACAGAATAAAAAATACAGTTCATGTAGAGCTAACATTTTATCACCATCAAAGATCTCTTTCTGCACAGAATTTCCGATATTGTTCAGAAAATTCATCCCAACATTGTTGCAGAGGTTGCAAATGTGCTTTACCCTCAGGTCGCTTTGCTTTGTCTTCTGTTCATTTTATACAAAATCACTAGAGTTTAAGTCTGGAGACTGTATATTCTATGCTTAATATTCTATGCACTGCCTTCTTCATACCTTATGAGGTAGTTCTGACATAACCCCAGAAGTATGTCCTGTTTTAATATGAACAGCTGGGCAACTAGGCATTCTAATTGCTGTAGTAGCTCTTTTTGTCCAGTGCAAGTTGTCTTTGCCGTTGACCTTTTGGTTGGCCTTTTTGACTTTTTGGAATTTTTGCTAATCAATATATACTTTTTGATTTCAGTCGTGGAAACCCACTGCATCTGTGTCCTGAACGCTACAGGAAGCTCAACCAGCTGTGGCAGCAGCACTGCATCCTGGAGGAGATTGCGCGCAGTCTGGAGGTTCTCAATGTTATGTTTGCCTTTGAATGGCAGATGCTTTGAGCTTAAAATTTTATTGGACTGCAAGGAGTTCAGCTTTCAGATTTATCCTAATGCCTCTGTAATGTAATCTTGCTTCTCAATACCTTTATTCGAAAAAAAAACATCCTTGCTGAGAAGGGGGGTCATGCAAGGTAACATCAATAGTGGGTCATTTATTTTATTTTTTTTTTGTTTTGTTTTCTTAATTTTCAAATTTACCCCTACCACCTGCTTACTGTTAATCGATTGGAGGTATAGGCTCAGTTGTTTCCATGATCACTTGACTGTACATTTTCTTCTTTGTGTCCTGACAAATTCTTCACGTCTTCTTGTGTATGCAATTTTGTGTACAATATTTCCTCTTTTTAAACACTTTGTGTAAAATTCTATTTCAGTTTTGGTCATTCTTATTTTCTTTTATGTCAAAAAAAAACTTTATTAAGGAGAGTATAAATATATATATAAATATACAGAGATCCAATAACTGTAAAGGTGTGTTCATTTATTTAATGCTAGTAAGCTGTTTTTCCAGTTAAACTATTTTTTTTTTGTCAGGGTTTAAGCTATTTTTCACATAAAGAATGGCAATACGTAAGGTGTGTGTGTGTACATATATATGTACACATGTTGATATGTGCTTTCCATTACTGTTTTATACTCAAGATCAGTAATAATATAACAGCTCATCCTGCAGAGCACTAAAAATCAAACTATTGTTTTTACTGCATATATTCTGTTACACATGTTTTACTAGTTAATTGTAATCATGTTTCTACTAATTGCTGGATCCTACAGCCACCGTTTCAGATAAATTAAAGGTGAATGTGAAGATTGTTTGATTTTGATGTTTCTTGTCTGAGAATTCAAAATTTCACTTTGTCAGGAAAATATTATAAAAATGCTAAATGTGTATTCATATGCATACTAATTTATATTCATTTTTGTTTTTAATTTATGAAAAACAGTACAGTACAATCAGGCCCACAGCATATTCATTTAATTTTAATGTAGGGTAAGATAGAAGTTATCTTTAAAGGTAAAACACATTTTCCTGTAGAATCTGTGCATTAAAAAAAACTCTTCAATATTATTTATACACCCAAATTAAAAATAGTGCTGCAGTGTTGATTTAGAAATTATATCATTTAATTTAAAGTTTTTCACTTTGTATTAAAAAAACCTTAAAAAATAAAATAGTAATTGAAAATTACTCCATTGCTTAAAAAAGCAATGGAGCATCCAAAAACAAAAATAAATCACCAACTTAATTATAATTAGATTTTGCCAGAGGGAAAGAGGGAAGCATCCAAAGGATCAAATATTTTTGCCATATATTGTTTTTGTAGTGGTTATTAGTAAGTGAATCTGTTGTACTTTGTAAAATGAACTAAGTACTAAACTGAGATCTTGTGTTCCAAGATTTTATTTTTTGGTATTTTTATTGATTTTGGTACATAGACTTAAATGTAGTATAAATTTGCTTACCAATTATTTTCAGGCAAGATATTTGACCAAATGGTATTAAGGCACCTTCAGATTGCTGGAGACTTTAAGGCATCCCATTCTAACTTAGTCTTCCTTTTTGTTGCTGTAACGGCATCTTCTTCTTATTTTATTATGAACAGTGTTTGGGAGGTTTGTTCTTGGACAAAAAGGGAAAAAAAGGTCTTGCTTGCAATTTCCAGTCCAGTTTATCCTAAATCTGTTGGGAAGTTCAAGGCTCTGTGCATGTTTACCCAACCATATTTAATGGTATTTTGCTTTCATTTTAAAACAGAAAATGTGCTCCCCCAAACTGTTAACACAAAGGTGGCTAGAATCTTTTTGATGCATGACTAGTGTTTGAATTTGTAAACTGATTTCAAGGGCATGGAATGACAGAATTAAATATAGAATTTAATCCCAATACTTTTATCCATATACAGTAATGTAGGCACAGATGTGGTTGTGCTTACAGTTAAGTGGCTACAGGTATTTGCAAAGGAGGCATGTTATCAGGACCATAGTGTGCTATGTGTGGTCCGTTAATAATTGGATTCTTATTTTCCACCTCAATCTGATTGCATTTGGTGAGCCTCTTTATAAGGTTCAAGTTGATGTGTGCAGTCTCTGTGAGGCTGTTTTCCAACAGCCAGCCATCTGATTCAGAATCAGGGTCTCCTTGGTGCAACGTGTTCTCCAGGGCTGTTTGCAAGTAGCGAATGCCAGTAAGTATAGAGAGCTGTCAAAAAAATTAAAATGGCATAAAATTGGCAAAATGGTTCTAAAGATAAAAAAAAATAAATTTTTAAAAACAAATTATTTTTTTAGTTTCATATTTTTGTTATTATACACCTTGTTTAAAGTTATTTAATGAGTCACAACCACATTGGGGAGGTGTGACAATCTTGGCCTGAGACCTGTACAACAAACTATCGAATGCTATTTAATCGTTCATGATATTATATTCATATATAGCTTAAATTTTAGCCTTATATATTTTTCATATAAAAGTTGAAAACAAAATCAAATAAAAAAAAATCTCTAGAATAAGTATTTACTCATGCTTATGCCCCTTTAGAACATGTGCTGTAATGTTTAAAGTGGCTGTTTTCTTTTGTTTTTTTTTGTAGTAAAGCTTGAGCTCATATAACACAGGACTGATAAGTTCTGGATACCATGATCTAAAACTAAAAAACAATAAAATTTTCAAATATATTACATTTTAAAACTAATGAACAGTGTATAAAGAAATGTGGTTTGTGAAAAAGTAAACCATGTTATTAAGCTGTTTAGTTAACATTACAACCTACAGCCATGCTGATTCTTTGTGAAAAAACTTTGGACTCATTTAAAATAAACAAAACAGTCAGAACCAACCTCAAAAATCCAGAAGAATATCACAGCAAGCCCAATGTAGTGCATTATACTGGTGTAGTACTCTGTTAAAGCCTGGTGGCAGCCTTTACTCCATAAATTGAGTTCTTCAGTTTGATAGTCATAGTTAAAGTGTGCTGAGTTGTTGGTGATTTGATGTTGAATGCAGGGCCGGGGTGAATTAATATTGCAGCAGCTGAAAGGTACTCCATCAACCAAGTACATTCCATCCACATTGCTTTGAAAATGGCTGCAAAAAAAACAAAAAAAAAACGTATTCTCACACCTTGGTGAGCTCTAATATCTTAAATTTATTTATGTTCAATTTTTTCGGAGAGGAGACTGGAGCTTTCATAAGAGCTTCACATAGACACAGGGTCTCAGGTTTATTTTAGTTATTATACAATCCAGTTGTTTTCAATATGGGATATTAGGGCATCAATGAAATAATCTTCATTTTGATGGATATTGAAAGATACATATTTTGTTTAAGTCCTTTCCTAAGAAAACATCAAAATCCCCTAACATTTACTTTTTTATGTTCATATAGGACATGCATGTCTGTGGGAATTTTTGTCTATTTATCTAGTGCCTGAGATTAGGTCAATTAGCTAAATTAGACTGTTAGACAAAGATAAAATGTACATGGTTTTAACATGGTTTTCCAAAGACGTTAAATGGTTTTTCTTCAGTCCAAAAGCATCAAATTATATCTGGACCTTTCTTTGTGCACAAATGTACTCTCAAGGCTGAAAGCAAATTTTCCCCAAATTGCATAAAATTAAATCATATATGAATCACATGTGCATGCTTTAGCATTTATACACTCCATTAAAAATAAAAGATGTAGCACGAACAAGAGCTATATCCACATTTTTGTCACAATTGGGGAAATATGGTATCATCTTTAAATCAAACTTTTTTTTTTACTATAGATGCATAAAAAATGTTACATACTCCATAATTTCTTGTTTGGACATGTCCAGATAGCGCTTGCTGAACCACTGAATCTGAAACCAGTCTTTGTGGCCTGAATGACCACAGCACTGGAACTGGATTTGCAGCAGATCCACAGTGTGTTTGATGAAGCAGTGTCCTGGTGTGTCTGTGTCTTTATAGTAATGCATAGCTTTCTGAAGTCCTAATGCTATTGCTTCCTCCATTTCCTCTTGTGTGGTATAGCACAGTATTGCACCAGCAAACAAACACAGGTTAAACAAAAATGTACAGCTAACATAAGGCAGCATAAATGACTTCCAGCGTAAATACTTTTTGTTGTCCACACAGTCATAGCAGAGCTTTCCTCCTAGAAAGTTGATCATACAAACCATCAGGCTCACTGCAATTAACATGTTTGGCACAGCAGGAACATGTTGCTTTGCCATTAGATCTTGCCTTTTGTTTATCTCCACATTTAGAAAAAGTCCCAGACAGAACAATATTAGGCCCATCACTATCATGATCCAGTTCAGCAACCACAGGACTTGAGCAAGCTTGTCCCTCTGGGTTTTGGTAAACCTTATCAGTAAAACAGCCATTTTTATTTTGATAGTAATTCCAATCAACTGTAAGACAAACCAACACACAACAAGTGATCTGTAATGAGAAAGAAATGCCTTTTGAAAAAGCAATAAGGCAAAAGAAGGACTGCATTATTGTGAATAAATCATGACTGTGGTATTAGGCACAATGCGAAGTGGAGAGCCATAATTAGAATCAGAATCTTCTACCTCTTTCCCGTGATTTAGGCACAATAATGCACAACCTCGAGTGCCTTGATGCTTTTTATATAACAGTCACAAGCACACTATAAAAAAAAAAAAAAGTGCTTATTAAACACAACACTGTCGATAAATTTGGCCTTCCACAATGCTCATCTGGTCGCTGTTTATTTGTAATTTATGAAAAATACTATTTAAAATAATGTATTATATATCAGGCATTAATATAAATGTGAAGCAGTCAGGCGTGTGTATTATTGCCAATGATGTTAAGACTGGACAAAAAGCTCAGCAAATCAATTTAAGGACTGGGCGCTAGGCAGATACACCCAGGACAGAGCACCAATCTATCACTGGGCACACGCACACGCACACACACACACACACACAGACACACACACACACACACACATTATATGGGGCAATTTGGAGAATTCAATTGACCTTGATTCATGATTTTGGACTGTGGGAGGAAACTGGAGAACCCAGAGGAAACCCACGTTCCAAACTGGGAATCCCTAGCGCTGAGAGGCGAACGTGCGAACCACTAAGCCACCGAAAGAAATTATGTTGAAACATTGCAAATGTCTAAATGACGCAATGGCAACTGTACATATCTAAAGTCTAAACGGCTCCTTATATTCTTTAAACTAGAAAACAAACAAAGTTTTAAAATTATACATTTTACACATTTTCAATTATTTAATTTATTATCACTGCAAATTCAATGAAGTACAATTACACTATTACACATATACAAGTGTACAAACAGATGAGCTGTAATAAAGCAAATTTTTTTACTTTTTACACTTTTTATCACTTGTAGAATCGTTTGACAGACAATAAAAGATTAATAGGATATAATTCTATACTCACCCAAGCATGTCTGGTCTTTCTGGTTAATTCCTCCTTAATGTGCTTTGATTAAATATTGATTATTTCACTTTTTATCAGCTTCTTACATTTTATGAAGATGTTTGTGTTATTTGGTCAGAAAAACATGTAGGTAAGCTTGTGTTACAGGTCAGGTTGTACCCCTCCTATAATCTCTCTAATCAGTAATCATCTCAGCTGGATTGGAACGAGGACCTTCTGTCACCAGCACAAATTACACTAATGAACCTTTGTATATATATGTATTAAGACAAAGTGAGAGCATTCATTATAACTTTTGCAAGTAACCTTTTAACATTTGGTTATTTACCATGAGGATTTATTATTTTTTTTAAAAATACAGTTTTATGTGTATGAAAGTATATTTTAAACAAGATTTTTTATAAACAAACACTATCAAATGATTATTTATTGGAAGTAGACAGTAGCTGATTGCAGCAATTTGACATCTGCATGTGTTTCATTGCACAATTGTTGCCTATTTTCAAAATTCAATAAGTTTGTTTAGTCAGTGAGGATGTAGCATAATGCAAATATGATTAATTTTAGTGGTCAGTTACATGCATCATTTACCCTGCTTCCAATATTTTTAAAACAATAACCTGGTGTATTGATTTGAATGTAAAGTCAGGGCTGTAACTACATAAAAATAAAATTAAACTACAATAACTTATCATTCACCACAGCAGGCACTTGTAAAACTAAACACTATTTTGCCAAAATGTGTTTTTTTATCTTCTGATTTTTTGGGGGATTGATAGGGAAAGTCTCCAATATTGTGGAATGTATAATATTATCCTGTTTAAACTTTGTGCTATAGCATCAAGTTAAAAATGTTAACAAAGTTCAATGTACAGTTCTTTTTTTTTTTTTTTTTGTAAAAATAGATATGATTAAATGAATAACAACATATATATAATAAGTATACTAGGTACAATAACAATTTTATGAGTTTTTCTTTTTAATTACACTCAAAAATAAAAATAAAATTGATATAATTGGTTACAAAACTGGTTCAAATCCTCAATTCATCCCAAGGTGGAATTATAAAACGTTCTAGCAAATGCTGTATCTATTTCAAGCTTGTTCTTTAATCATTTTACTCTCAGAAGGCATTCTTTCTTACTGCAGTTGAGGAGACCTTTACAAATTTCCTTAATGAATCCCAAGATACAATGGACCAGCCAGAGATTCTCATCTCCTGTGCTTTTACAGAAATCATACTTGGACATATAGATCAATTTCATGAACATCACTGCTTCCTGGAGGATGAACTCCTTAACCATCCATCAAAATCCTTGGTCTCTCTCAGGACCTCCTTAATGGAGATACAGTAGATTTTAACCTAGCATGACCTGCCTCTCGCTCCCATCAACTTCAGGTTTCTTTGGAAACCTCACTGTTAACATTCAACTCTTCTGAGATGTCGAGAGAAACATTATCCAGTGAGAGTAGAAATAGAGAAACTAAAGAGGTTGTGTGTTTCAGAACCACATCAGATAAAGTGGGCTATTGTAAATTGGGCAGCTGGTGGAAACGGTGTCCGGAGACCAGAAGGGCTTTCACAGGATTGATACCTGCTATTAAGCAGGTTACAATGGTCACAAACTTTTTGTGATGTACCAGCTCAAATTATTAGTTACATTCTAAAGCAATAAAGCAGTTACTTCAGTTTCAGGATGTTCGAACCCGTGTCCCAATCAAAGGTTTTCCAATGAAGAAAAGATAAAGTTAAACAGATAAGTCAATGTAATGAATTAAAATTTTCTTTTTTAACTTCTGTATATGATAATAGTAATGATGACTATCCCTGTTATCCCTCTCCCTTAGTTATGTTTCAATGTGAAATTGTATTTATATATTTATCCACACTGTGGCACTGTTGGATAAACATTCTTGTACTACAGCAACTACATTCTATTGTTTTCAAATTGTCTCGTTGGGAGGACAGAAATAATGACACTGCAGATAACAATTTATAATATAAATACATTACTGTAAGAGGTTTGCCCTGTGTTTCTAAAAAGTGTTTCTCAGTCCAGGAGGCTCACTGGCCTGTGATTTGAAAGATTCTTTTGCTTGCAAGATACCTGATCTAAACAATCTATTCATTAGTAGCCCATGACCAGACCCAAAAAAAAAAATCAATGGGTCTAAGATGAATATAATATTTACACAAACACATTTAACTTTGTCTGTCTATCCTAGAAGTTCTGTTTAGAGCCTATGTGGTCCTTTAGGTGTTTTAGAAAAAATACAGAAACGGACAAATACGGACAAAATTTATTATTATAACACATAAAAAAAATAAATTTGCAAAAAAAAAAAAATCATGATTTGCAAAATTAATCATGATTCATAAAAATGTATTATATGTGTTAATATATTTTAGATACATATATGCACTTATGGATATATGCACTTATGGATATGGATCTTTGTTCTTTGTTTCTACACTTTTTCTTTGTTTCTACACTAATCTGTTTAGTTTATGCACTAAGATTAGATTAACTAAGTAGATTAACTATGTAATTTTACAATTAGTCCATCTCTAGCTTTGCATAACATGCTAGTCTCATTAACTCATTAAGGGGTTCATTAGAGTTCAGTGATCCCCACAGGACCAACACAGAACCAGTAATATTTGGATGAAGAATGACTAAAACTGCCATGGCACAAAACACCACCACAAACCGTGGTGGTGTTTTATTGTGCAGGCATGACAAAATCAAACAGACCAGTGCTTCTGTGGTTGCTCAGTGGCACTGTTGGACTCATTTCACTCTTCTGTAAGTATTGTTCTTTGAGTTAAAGCATGACCTTTTTTGAAGTGAGTTCTTAATGCTATGTGGCATTTGATTCTTTAAAAACTCCTTCATAAATGCCCCTGAAAAAAAACAAAGGCCTTTTAAAATGTGTTTCAGATCTTTTGTTTTACGTTTAAATGATGAGACAACCCAAATCATTTAAAGCTCATCTATATTGAGGATGATTTTATGTGATGCATGATTCAAGCTGTTATCACAAGGATTTCATTTGATAAGGAGTGAGAAATAGCCAGCCATTCATCAAAACCTCTACGTTCCTGCTGTTTAAAAGGCTCCATGCCTTTTGTAAAATGTCAAAATGCTTTTGCAAGGGAGAGATTCTATTAGAGCCTTTCATCATGGACTCCATTTGCAATTTGATTGCCCCATAACCTCAGGCATGGATTAATAGGATCTGGATAGTTTTGCTTTTTACTCCATACACACATACATAAGAAAAATAAAATAAAGCTTACTGTGCTATTTTTGTTAATTAGTTTGCTCTTCTTTTTATGAATATTTGAACATCTTGTTCACATAAAATAACTTGATTTTAAAGATTATGCAGTTTCAACAAATGCAGGCAGTCTTCATTTGCAAACTGTCTAAATCAGTTATACAACCCAAGTAATTATTTATGTGTGTACCATTATTACAGTGATCCAAGTTCCCTGTGCCAATAAAATAATATGGGTTTCATTTCATTTAGGTTTACTGTTATTTGAGTGAGTAGGAAATTATACAAGAACTGGTAATGCACTGTGCTCTATTTTAGAGCTGAAGGCTGCTTATTGCACCCAGAAGTGTCTTTTAGCCTAGTGTTATAAATGGAGTTGTTTGTTTAGAAGAGATGCTGCTAATCTATCTCATTAAAAATGAATGAGCTCCCCATGCTGCAGTAGAAGCCGGAGCAGCTGCTTTGTCTTTTTAAGATAGAGTAATGTATCAGACTGATATACTGTTAACAGTATAAATATAAAGAAATACTCATTAAAGTTTAAGCTTTACTCTTAAGGTAAAGCTAACGTTTTAATTAATTTTAGTGGTTAGAACATATTTTACAACTTTTATTAACATTTTAAGGGGTTAGTAAAGCATTTTTTTCCCCAGAAAATTAAACAAAACAAAAAAGCCATTAGGAATAAATGACTTGTGTACAAAATTAAAAACACCAGTTTTAGTCTAAGTCTTAACATCACTTCCAGTGATCACTGTAGGTCAGGTGAAATTTATCGGTTTATTTATGTAAGTAAATGTGTATTTTCTTTGTGCTTTACTCATTAAGAAAATAAAAGTATGTAAATTATGTTAAGCAAATCATGATAGTGATTAATGCAGGTTTAAAAACAGGCTAAATTCAGTCACTTTTATTATTACATTTTGGTCATTTAGCGGACGCTTTTATCCAAAGCAACTTACAAGGTAAGCACAGGGTTATTCACAACATCCCTGCAGCAATGAGGGTTAAGGGCCTTGCTTAAGGACCCACATTGGCAACTTCAGTGGACCTGGGATTTGAACCCACAACCTTCAGATTGATAGCCCAACGCCCTAACCACTGAGCTACCACGCCCATTACATTTACATTTAATCATTTAACAGATGCTTTTATCCAAAGCAACTTACAAATTAGAACCCCACAAGTCAGTAGTTATGGAGAAAACCAGCTACACTCTAGAATTATCAAACCTGATCGTTATCTGATCCTCACCATCCCCCCTTTATATATATATTAATTTAATTTAAATTAACTATTTATTAGGTACACCATTCTAGTAACGGGTTGGACCCCCTTTTGCCTTCCGAACTGCCTCAATTCTTCGTGGCATAGATTCAACAAGGTGCTGGAAGCATTTCTCAGAGAGTTTGGTCCATATTGACATGATGGCATCACACAGTTGCCGCCGATTTGTCGGCTGCACATCCATGATGCGAATTCCCCGTTCCATCACATCCCAAAGATGCTCTATTGGATTGAGATCTGGTGACTGTGGAGGCCATTTGAGTACAGTGAACTCATTGTCATGTTCAAGAAACCAGTCTGAGATGATTCCAGCTTTATGACATGGCGCATTATCCTGCTGAAAGTAGCCATCAGATGTTGGGTACATTGTGGTCATAAAGGGATGGACATGGTCAGCAACAATACTCCGGTAGGCTGTGGCGTTGCAACGATGCCCCCCCCCCCCCCCCCCCCCCCCCCCCCCCCCCCCCCCCCCCCCCCCCCCCCCCCCCCCCCCCCCCCCCCCCCCCCCCCCCCCCCCCCCCCCCCCCCCCACCAGTCTGGCCTTATCGCTGGGCACACTCATTTACTCAAACATAGTATATATGATGCAATTTGGAGAATTCAATTGACCTTGATCCATGTTTTTGGACTGTGTGAGGAAACCGGACAACCCGGAGGAAACCCATGTGGACATGGGGAGAGCATGGAAACTTCGTGCCACCGTGCCGCCGCATTTGTTCTTATGCAAAAACATATCTAAATATTAGGCAGTGAATTTCACAAAAAAATGTTATGGAGATCACAATTGAATGCTGTTTATTGTCCCATATAGTGTGTGTGTCTCTGTGTGAGTGAGTGGGCCCAGTGATAGTGTGGGGACCTGTCCTGGGTCTTCCTGCCCAGCCCATGGATGGGCATGGGTAACCAACCCCCCCTCCCCCAATACTGTATGTGTATAATGACAGTACACACATGATTTATATATACATATTTATAACATTATTTCTAATTAATGCGTCTTTTTTTACATTGTAATCCTGTACTTTCTGTCAGTACTTATCTTCTGGTTTGCTTCTGCAATGAGAAGCTGCGCATGCGCACACTCGTAGCTCAGCGGCTGCTTGAGCGCAAGCCGGGCGAAAAAATGGCCAAAGACAATTTTCTGTTCACGCAGTGCGTACTGTACTTTTTGGCGTTTGTCTTTGGGTTTATTGCGGTGGTCCCTCTGTCTGAAAATGCAGACGACTTCGGAGGTAAGTGCCTGCTTTTCACGCGGGGTATGTGGCAGAACGAGAACATCACTGTGTCAAAGCAGCGCTTCATGGTGGAGGAGTGGGGACCGCAGTCCTCCTGCAGCTTCATCACTTTCATCAGCGTGGCCTCGCTCGTGTTGGCTGCTGTTCAGGCCTGGAGACTCATTTTCCTCATCTGCAAAGGCCACGACGAGTGAGTTTATGGCTTTATACTTAATAGCTTTCTCACTATAAAACGGGATGGACGCACTGACGCGATCATGAAATGACACCGATACACCCTGCGATGCTGACATTGCCTGCACTCTATGTTTTAATAGAAAATATGCTCTGATAACTTTCAGGATTTTCATCCACGCATTCAGAGATTATTATTTTGCTGGGACTCAACTCCGGACATCCCAACATCTGGAGCATCCATGATCAAGATGTATCCATAATCAGTTTAACAAGAAAATATTCCCGTTTTAATGCAGTTTAACGGTTTTAAGGGCAATTTTAAATAAAGAGGGGCTCAATCGTGCTTTATTATGTAAAATAAACATTAAAAAAAGGAAAACTGTAGGCCTACTGTTGACAGGAAATATAGCCCTGATCAATATTAAGACCAACAGGAGTGTGTCAGACTAACTAATCTAAGTCGTTTGGGCTTACTTTAAATAACTGAACACCATGGTTTCTGGTAAACAGCAAGCAGGGAAGGTGGTTTTCAAACACTGTCTATTCACATTCATGACATTTCTGATCCTGAATTGTTATTTTGTTTGTTTGTTTTTTTTTGTATACCACAGCTCCATATTCAACTCCTTTACAACCCTGCTGATTAGCTTGTTCGTAGTCTTTGCTGTGTTTCTGTCTAGCACGATTGTGAGTGTGGGCTTCAACCTGTGGTGCGATGCTCTTACGGAAGGGGGCAACATGCCTAGCAGGTGGGAAAGCTTTTTGAATTAATGGTTACATGCTAATGATTTTCTACAGAGCTTACAGAGGCAGAATCACAATGTGTATGACAGTGTTTATGCCTGAGCCAGTGTGTGGTCTTGTTTATTTAAAGGTTAAGAAATGACACTAAACATGCATAGAAAATATTACATATCTTTTTTATCTTGCCTTTTCACAAGAAATAAGTCAAAATGGTCACTGCTTTCACTTCTAGTTGTGAGAACTTCCAAGACTTTGATCTGGAGCTGGGGTTAAACAACTCTGCATTCTATGACCAGTTTGCAATTGCACAAGTAGGTTTGCTGTAAAACATATAATAGGAAACAAATTTTGTTTAATACTTGACTTATATGACAAATATTATTTGCACCTTTTCTTTTCTGCAGTTTGGACTGTGGGCTGCTTGGATTACTTGGCTGGGTATCACCATAATAGCCTTCCTAAAGGTTTATCATAATTACAGGCAGGAGGACCTACTGGACAGTCTGATCCATGAGAAAGAGTTCCTATTGGGCCACTCCTTGCGCCGCTGCTCTGACATAACAGATAAAAAAAGTGGCATGATTTGATCGTCTTCGGATCTTCTTCGGAATTAGAAAAAAAGTTTAAAATTGTGTGGACTGCAGAAAACATCAAACAAGTTCACATATAATAAATTAAGTAGTATTAAGAAGCATAGCGATTATCACTGCTTTAAAGGGGCTAAAACTGCTGTATTGTTGTTCTAACTATAGTAATATCAAATTATTGTGAATCATATTTCATATTGAGGCGCCAGGTAGTATAAACAATGGACATTTTATTATGTATCTAGCTGTGCATTTATTAAACTCTGTATTAAGTCAGTCCTAATTAGGACAGGGTTAAAAAATAGTGGGTAAGCCCCACTATTTATATTATCTCTTAAGTAATTTTTTTTATATGGTTTGCAGTATCTTATGTTTTTTTTTTCTTTTGAACTCTTTTTACTTTGATCTAAGTGCAAGCATACGACAAAGTTTAATAAGTGTGTGAAGGTACTATGTAAGTTACTGTACTCTGTACTGTACTGTGCTTTTTTTATGATCTTTTTCTTTATTACATCTTAATCACTATTTTTTTACTGTTTTTTTTAAATTATATTTTATGTTTTATTTCTGATAAACAATATACAGTCTCTTAACATATTTTTGCAAGATGGCACAACAATTGAATTTTTTTCTGCATGCCGCAATGAATTTGTGTGCAATTACAGTATGAGGGAAATGACCAAATCTGTATTTTGAAATCTTCATGGCATTTTTATTCTATCAGTTATTAATTGCATATGCATGAACAATGTTTTGAAGTATATCTTTGCAATGCAATGAACATTTTTGAACGTCTATGTTAAATAAAAACCTTAATATTAGATATATTCCAATCTACATATCTTATTTAAGAATTCAATTCTCATTAAATTCAATGCCCTACTGGTTGGTAATATCTTGGAAATACTTAAGTAGTTTATTCATGTGGTTCTAACAGATTGAAGCAAATTTGCCTGATGTGATCCCTATATTATTTTTTTTTAATAATATACATGTTTATACAAACTTATACTGTATTCTCTAATAGAGCACATATAAAATGAAGCAACAAGATATTAAAAGTTAATTTTGTTAGATAAAAATAAAGCATAGATGATGGATGAAAAGTATAGATCAGTTATCAATTAATACAAGGTATTAAAATAAAAAATAATCATAATAAAAGAATTTTAAAAATACTTCAGGGGATGTATTTATCCTACTACAACAAAAAAGGAAACCCAGGAAAGCACAGGATCTGTGCTACACAAATCTCAGATAACATTGCACCCCTATTGTAAATAAATAGGAACTCCCACCAGAACTGATGCGGTGAAACCGACACTGACCATGCTAAGAGGATACGGGTACCACCTGGTCTCAGAGGCCAGAGAATTAGGATGGCTTGAGGCACAGCTTATTCATGACTTACATCAGTGTGAAGACTAGTGTAACAATTTATGCTAACAAAATTATACACCTTTCACAGATTTCAAAAATCTCATCTTGAGACCAGCTGTACCAGGACAAAAAATTTTAAAATACAATACACATACATGTATTTCAAAAATAGTTTGTTAATTCAATTATTCAATAATTCAAACTTTTAATTTCAAAAAAGACAAATATTAACAGTGTTTATTAAACCATTAGTTAAATATAAAAACATGTGGAAATTGATGCTTGCAACTAGTTGCAATTAGTTAATTGTTTGTCCTATTTCAATATGAGCCAATAAATTTCAATATTAGACAGATCTAAAGAAAGGACCTTTGTTTTTTTTGTTTTGTTTTATGTCAAATGTCTTTATAAAAATATTAAAACATCAATAATATTAAAAGAAGCAACAGGATCCTGGATTCGAGTCCTGCACAGTTCAAGCAAGAATTTTTTTCCACAGAGCGAAGGCATACAAGTCAGGTCAATTAAAGAAATTAATCTGACTTTAAGACTCGATGTGTTTGTGTATTTGCCATAAATTGGCAACCTGGTCATGGTGTTTTCTCACATTTTGCCTAATGAGCACTGGGTCAGACTACAGCAACCCTGGTGACTCTAATTAAGATTGTCCATAAATAAATGAATGAATGAAGGGTAGCCAATTTCCATCTGAAATTGTTGCTTCAGAATCTTGTCTATAGGTAATCACTGCAATTTTAATAAATTAAATAGTACTTTTATGTATTACAACTTATTTATAATCTTAAACTTTTTTACATTTGTGAATTTTAGATCTTATCACAGAAAATAGTAAGAAATAAATTCAGCACACAAAAACACTTATTTGCAATGTTTTTTGTTTTAATGCCTTTATTGATGACCAATTACAGTGATTTTTTTATTAGAACCCTACAAAGGCACTTAAGAAAACAGTGGCCATATACAGTGTCTTTAAAGGGATGTGAAGCGAAAACACACAAAACCAAAAAGACTTTTCTGAGGAGACATTATTGCTTCCAAATACAATTCCCTTTTTTAAGCAATAGCCCTGGGGATATACATTTTAAGTACAAAACTTTCCTCTTAATTATAGTAATCTCTTCTACATGACAGTGCATACTGAACAGATTTAAACTGTGGCATTTCATAGACAATCATGCACTTAATAATAAAGTTTTTTATCAATAAATTGATAATTATATACAAATATACACTCTTTTAATTTGTTTTCATATTAGAAGCTTTTGACATTTTATATAAATTAATTTACATGACAACATATTCAGTTCAATATGGTTCCTTTCACAAATGCATATTATAGTGAGTCATGAATGTGTTCTTTTCTTTCAACTTAGATACTTGATATTCTGACTGTAATGTGTATAGCCCTGATATTTTTAAAAAGTACATGAAATAAGTGATGCATTTATTTCCAAGTCCCAAAAGAGCATCATGTTACCGGAATGACATTTAATAAAAGTTAATGAGATTTGATTAAAATGTTTATACAAATGTAGAGCGCTATTAACATATTTTAAATGTGCTATATAACCAAACTTACTAAATACCATTATATATTCTCTTTAATCAATTCATTACAGAAAAATGAAATAATATACAGACAGAGGGATGTACATACTGTTCATACATGTTGTACATTCAGACATATTTGTACAAGGTGTCTCAGGGAAATGGGAAAGTCTTAAGGAAAGAATTATTAGATTCTTTGATAGCTAATAATTATTTCTTGAATATCTTGTATATAAAACTTATTACATTTTGCACGATTCTATGACAACAGTACATTGCTCCAGTGCTCTATGTAAAAGCAGTATGATAAACGATATGATAGAATGACAAGATGGCATCAATTGGGTTATATCTGTTACTCTATTACTACTGCCAGTTGCTAAGAACTCCAAACACAATTTTCTGTTCCCTTGAGACACTTTGTACATAAGTATAATTTCTATAACACCTTGCATAATATTTAATATTATACAGCATCCTCCAAAAATATTGACACCCATGATAATATTAAAAATATATTTACAAAAAAGCTATATTTATGATATATATTATGATGAACTATACAAATCTTATTTCCTGTGGGTTTCCTCCCACAGTCAAAAAACATGGATCAAGTCAATTGAGTTCTCCAAATTGCCCCATATAGAGTGTGTATGCGTGCGTGTCTGTGTGAGTGAGTGTGTGCCCAGTGATAGATTGGCGCTCTGTCCTGGGTGTATCTGCCCAGCGCCCGAAACGTTCTCCCCTGGATGGGCATTGGGAACCCCACAGCGACCCTAATATAGGATAAAGCGGAAGATAATGAATGAATGAATAAAATAGAATAAAAATAAAATATAAGGTTTGGAAATTGCCATTTTGTCTTTACAATGAGAATTCAAATGATTTAACAATTAATATATATTATTTTCAATTAAATTATTAAAAAGTGCCAAATTTTCTGAAAATGGGGTTTGCACACATAACACCTACACATATAATTCTAAGTTAGTCCTTCCAGTCATATTAGCATACATTAATCTGTAAACAATTTTGTCAATATTTAGATGTCTGTCTTAACATTTAGGTGTCAAATTAGATTATACAAATTAGATTATATTTAAAAATATAAAGAAGCTCACATTTTTACATTTCTGCATAAATTTAAATCAGATATTTATTTACTGTGGCAAGACTTTCTAAAAGATAATGTCACCAAATGTCACCTAGCCTAATAATACTAGACAACAATTCGCATATGATTCATTTAAATAAAAACTTTCCAGACCTGCCAGATTCTGATATGGGTGGAAATTCTTATCTTAGCTTAGCAGTTGTGTGTGGTTATAAACAGGGTACTACTGAAAAAAATAATACTTGGGTCAGTAAACAATATTTGTGTTAATTTTGGAGGGCTTTGGATGGTTGACAATGCAGAAAAAAATCTAGCAACAGTCAAATATACAGTCTCTACATTTGATACATTTGTATCAGCACCTAAATTAGAATAGTGTGTGTATGGGTGTCTTAGGTTTATGTTTATATTCTTTACATCTCTATGAGGCCCTTTGTCAACTTATTGGCAGTGTGAATAGATATTTTCATATGTTTTTTTCTTGATTTGTGCAGTTTTACATTGTATAGTCATGCACAGTAATCTCTGAATTTTCTTTGTCATAGTAAGTAATGAGTTAGAAAATTATTTAATTTTAAGAGGTCTTTACATTTGTGGCATATTTACTTGTGGCAAGTTCTTTTTTTAATTTGATGTTTATTTACCTGTGTTTAAATTAAAGGCCACTTTTGTTAGTAGTTTGAAGGATATATCAAGTGGTTATCAATGGCTTATTTAAAATAAAATTCATTCAGGTTTACTAAGGGAACAGTATTTCTGGAGCGAACCATATATACAGTGCATCTATGTATGTATAAATAAACAAAAAAAACTCTTCATACTTTAATATTTGTGTCATTACACTGATACAATGGATTTGTATTGAAATGTATCTACTAGTTTTTCTCAAAAATAAAATAAATTCTAAATTACTTAATTTATTTAAAGTTAAATGTTTTTGATTATGTATTTAGCAACATAAACTATGTTAAGCTTGCTCAGACAGAACCAGCAGTAATTCAAATTAAAACATACTTTTATTCAATTTTTATTTTCCACCTGAAACCAATGGTGGCTATTAACAATAAAGCTGGCCATGTCTTAGTTTTGCACTTTTTCTAGTGCATGGTACTGTCACCATTAAAAAAACAAGGCTGCCATTAACAGGGCTTTAGGATGAAGATCTGATCATAGTAGATCAGACCATTTTTAAATAATTCAAACAAGTAACCATATGCAAGACGTTTATATTGCTTCTTTTGGTACTAAATACCTAAATTTTGGGAGTTAATAAAAACGTCCTTGGATTCAAAGGATCAATGTTTTCCAACATAAAACAAACCATTTAGTAACATTATTTGTTTCCCACCATTAAAATTGTTAATTTAATAAATTAAATAAAAAAGGGCGGCACGGTGGCTTAGTGGTTAGCACGTTCGCCTCTCAGCGCTAGGGATTCCCGGTTCGAATCCCCATCTGGGTGGAGTTTCCATGTTCTCCCCGTGTCTGCGTGGGTTTCCTCCGGGTTCTCCGGTTTCCTCCCACAGTCCAAAAACATGGAACAAGTTAATTGAATTCTCAAAATTTCCCCCTATAGTGTGTGTCTGTGTGAGTGAGTGTGTGCCCAGCGATGGATTGGCGCCCCCCCCCCCCCCCCCCCCCCCCCCCCCCCCCCCCCCCCCCCCCCCCCCCCCCCCCCCCCCCCCCCCCCCCCCCCCCCCCCCCCCCCCCCCCCCCCCCCCCCCAATGAATTTAAAAAGATAAATTAATTGAAGTGATCAGTGAAGAAAAATCTAATCTCAAATATATCTAAAAAACACTTGAAAAGGAGATATGGCCAGTTTTACAGTCTAATTTAGTGAAGATGGGAGTGACACATTTGTGCTTAATATTGAATTATTCATTCTTCATTTAAATTTTTTGTGTTTTTTTTTTATTAGCACAATCAAATTAATTAGGCAGTTTAAATATATTCTATTTACATAAAACATTATTTAAAGTAAATTGAATGTACAATTTAATTGGTGAATGTTTTGCATTCCACGCACACATTCGCAGGCAATATATAAAATACAAAGTGCACGTGTAAGATACAAAAAATGTTAAATATGAAATTAATGCACTGATTTAAATAGACCTGTTTAAATTAAAATATCTAAAACACATATGCTGCTGCTCATTTCAGCATTTTAACTATTATTTAAAGAATATTGTTACATCAGAAAAAAGTCACAAATCTGGTCTGACTGTAACAATCAGACTGCAACTGATATAAAAATGAAAGCGGTTTAATAGCCCCTTAGTAAAAAAAATAATAACTGAGCCATGATAAAGGACATGCGGATGCTGTTTTTGAATTATGTGCCCTGCTCAAAGTAGTCTTAGTAGTCATGGCTGTCTTTTTTGAGTGCTTACCTATCACAGAAAGAACTAGACTGCACAATCTTCTTTCATCTCTTTATCTTGGTGTTTCAGTCACCACAAGAAGAGAACCATGTCACTAGCCTTCAGTCATTGCAAGTTCTGATCATTGCATGGTTAGCCATATCCAGCAGCCCCACAGGATTTGCTTTAGGCGTAGCAGGTACACAGCAAGAACTGCCTGTAGTTCCTCACAGGCACGATGTGGACGTCGACGATGTGTACAGTACAGAGCCAGTCCCAGGGCAGAGAGCATCAGGAAGAGGCATGTAAGAAAAGCCAGATGGGGATGATTCTGAGATGAGTCACATGCTGTAAAAGACAAAGATCACCATGGCACAAGAAAATTTGAGCAGAAAAAAACCCCACTGTAATTATAATATACCCATGATGGTATTACTGTTATATGTTATCAAGGACTGCTGCTAGAAGGGATTATTTAAACATTGCTGAATCACAAGAAACAGTCATTTTGCAGTGCTTAATCTTAAAGTCTCTCCAACAATAACATGCAAAATTTCCACTGCCCAAAAGTTGTGTTACTTTTTAAATACCATAATTTTAACAGTGAACTTGTGAGACTGAGACAGAAAGATATATTTTTAGTATAAGCTTTTATTTTATAATAGTATAGTAGCTACAAAGGTAGCCTGCAATACGAATAGACAGAATAAAAAGATAAGCCATCATTTAGAATAACAGTTTTGTGAAATATGGTACTGAATTACCATACTTGATTATTTTTACTTTAACTTTGCTACATTACCAACTGACCTTTTTTTTCTTTTCTTGTGCATTTAAGAGCTAATTGATAATTATTTATTACAGGTGCTGAGTTATGGAACATTTTGTTTTCTTACCATGAATGGTAATTTCAGGTTCACTGAAACGAACACGCCTCTCTGTTTTCCGTCGTTGTGTTGAGTTTACATCCCTGGACCTCTTAAGTATGGAGATGGGTATCTTATTGTTAATAACCTAAACCAAAAAGTAAAACAAGTACACAAGTAAACAAGTACACTTATATATTGAATAAATGGTTCAAGTCAAAATTAGTAGCATTAAGTTTTGCATGGCTAAATAATTAAAACAAGAAGTCATTATTTTGTAAAAAAAAATGTGTTAAAAAGAGTGATCTATGTAGACCATTAACAGAAAAGATAAAGTGATCTATTTTGCCTACTGGGCTAACACACAATGCAATTTGTCCTCCATTTTTAACCCATCCGTGCCTGGGGAGCAATTGGGGTTAGGTGCCTTGCCCAAGGGCCCTTCATCCATAGTAATTACTTGGGACCGGGAATGAAACCAGGGACCTTCAGGTCACAAGGCTGGTTCCTTAACCACAAGCCTATGACAGCTACGACAGTTAAAGCATAACAGTGATTACTAACTACTGCCAATGATTTTTATTTGACAGCAACTTTATTTATTTTTTTATAGTAGGCTACTTATATTTATCTGCATGTGTATTTCACAGACTAGGTTCTTGGTGTTAAAACTTATGCAAAATATTTTATTATTGGTACATCTTCTTTTACATAGAAGTGTATCTCATGTTACACAAAGGCCCTCATTTACCGAATCTCCATAAAATGTTTTGTATACAGTCCTACAGGAGTCTCGCCATGGTGACAGAAAATTTCTGTATCATTACCTTTGGCTTTGACATCACTGGTGATAAATTTGATTGCCACAACTCAGACTGTGAATCCTCATCAGCAAAATGGAAGCTGTGGAGTGTGTTACTGTAGGACTTGATGGCAGACAACATCTTTGACGGAGCCAACATGCACTGACCTAATGAGTCTGTAAAATGAAGATTAATTGTAAATCATTAAAAGATATGAATAAAAATAGGGGTATTCCAAGGTAATGTTATCCATTTTTAAGCCTGATTTGTGTAATTAATAATATATGGCATAATTAAATTTGTTTAAAAATAATATTTATTTTAATATATGTATACCTGTGTACTCTGTCTTGCCAATCTCAGCATAAATAGTTCCCAAAAGCTCCAAGCTCTTGTCTGTAATAGGGTGATCATTACCAAATGCTCTCTGGTGTATTTTGGTGGCCTAAGACAAATAAACAAATCCTATTTAAAATTTGTTTAATTTGGTTTATTTTAAAGGTCTTTCACATGAGTTAGATTTTACTATTAAATTGTATATTTGATGTACCTACCTTGCCACTGTATTCCAAAGCAAGATGCGGTCTGAAAAATAACAGCAGAAAACATACATCTGCACAGTTATAACATGTTTAAAAAAATTTCATGTTTAAGTGACAGACAGTGACAGAAAGGGTAAATCTTAGTAAAAAAAAAACAGGATGACTTTATGTGCAATATTTACCTAAGGCCTTTAAAAACAATATATGGCAATAAATATGTCAGGTTTTGTAATCGAAAAAGTGTTTATCTCATAAACCTTTGATTTATTAAAAGTTTTAAAGCAACAACGAAAGGACTAGAGCACAAATCTCAGTCAGACACATTTATTTATTTTGCTTAAAGAAAGACAAAGAAAATCTAGAAATGCACTCTCTGAATGATTAAAAACTAGGTTTAGGTTCTCATATGTTGCAATGTGGCTATGCAATAAAATGAAAGAATATGACCAGCATTGTAAACTGACTGATCAAAAAGACAGGATACAGGTCATTTGGAACCAGTCTCTCTGTATTTAGCTGTTTGAGAGAAATGCTGCATAAACTGTTCATGACCATACACACAATTTACATAGAACATGACATGGTTGCCCATGGTTGTCTGAAATAATATTAGAGAAGTGACAATTAAGAGCTCTGCGTAAGTGACTCATGTCAATGGTTATTTACTGAATCGTTTATTTAAATTTGCATTTACTTCCCAATTAAAGCGAAAAAATTTACATTTTTTGCACAAATTATTAACGACATTTAAACACACCACATATCCATCCTCACCTGTTTATCACACACACGCACATGCACACACACTAACATGATCATTAAAATTATACCAATACCAACCTTTTACTCATGATGCAAAGCTGGGCCAGCCTTTCAAGTTCATGTGCTTGTGCAGCCTGTTCTGCCAACTCCTCCTGGGAGAACCATCCTGGGGAACCCGGTGCACTGTCCCCTTGAGAGCCTTCTACAAATAAACACTGTGTCAAAAGTCAACAAATACACCGTAACCAAACCAAACCAAACCAATCTGCATATTAAAAGTAATTATAAATGGAAAAAAAGATAATGCCCATCTATAATGTATATCTAATACAGTATATCATGCACTGCTCACAAAAACCATATTTAATTAAAATAATCATAATAATAATATTATATATAATAATATATAATACATACATATCTAAATAAACTAATCTAACAATGTTGTATGAGCATTAGCTCATCGAATAGATAGAACTAGGGAGATTACATTAAAAAGAAAAACACAATAGGTGTAAGGATGAGCCACAAAATGAATGAAACCAAATATGGACTAATGCCAAGAAGAGGAAAACCTAATCTCTGTTCATGATTTAAAACATATGTAAAACATATGAAAAAGGCTTAATTAAATTACTTTAAAACTCCAGCACAGTTCTCTATCTGTTAATTACCTAGCATGCAAAACTTGAAAATTGTCGTAAAACCTTAAATCTGGCAAAAAACAAAAACTCTAACTCACTCTCTCTCTCTCTCTCTCTCTCTAACTCTCTCTCTAACTCTCTCTCTAACTCTCTCTCTAACTCTCTCTCTAACTCTCTCTCTAACTCTCTCTCTCTCTCTCTCTCTCTCTCTCTCTCTCTCTCCTTATATATGTATATGTGTGTGTGTTGCTTATTTTATACTAAATCCTATAGGAAATGAATGGATATTGGTCACTGTTGCTCATTGTCATTTTCTTCTGTGACTGCAGGGTTAAACCTCTTCTCTTGAGAGTACACATTCAGTTTTGTTTAGAAAATTAGTCATGGCAGCACACTTGTAAGTGCTGAGTCAGGCTTCACAATTTCCATGATGTCCAACTTCTCTTTAATGACATCATGCATAGAGTAGTCATTTATCTTGGGAAGCTGATACACTTTCATTCCTAGCACACACTCTGCTGCCTCAGCAAAATTGAACAGCAACATTGAACAGAGTAAAACGAAGCAGACAAGCCTCATGAAAATAGATTGATAGCTGCACTCACTTTTTATATAGAGATTACACTGTGGGCTACATAAAGAGAAGACTAGTCTAAATTCTTAATTTTAACATTTTTTTCAGCATGTATTTTTTCACAGTGCATCATGGTTAGCATGGGCTCCCTGACTGGTCTACAGCTATATAGCTTCATATGCAACAAACTGCAATACACCTTTATCAGAATCACATTAACTTGATCAGCAATTCATGCTTTAATGGCTTGTGCGTTGGATCGGACTACTGGCCAACTACTACTTTGCGTTCCACATGGACTAATAAATTACTAACTACTGCAAATACCCCACAAATGCTGCCAATTTGGACATTCTCTTACCCTTCATCTGGTTGCCACAATTTGGTTCTGGTCAAACCCACTCAAATCCTTAAACTTTTTAATTTTCTCCTAATCATTCAAGGATAAAATGTGTGCTTATACTAAATGTCAGTGTCAATTGTCTGAATGTTTTGCCTGGTTGGTGTATGGCAGATCAACTGGAGATAAATTGCCCCTAGGTGTGAATGTGTTGTAATGTAAACACAACAAAGAATCAGTGAGAAAAGCAGTGCTACCTCACAAAAACCTAGACGGACTTGGGGACCAAGCAAATTACACAGAGATGATGCTGGTTATATTTATGGTAATCAAACTTTGGATCTAATTTCTGTGAGCGATAGTGCTATCTAAAATAATAGATAAAGTCTTAATTGGACTTGCCTGTGTTCCCATGCAGTGCAGTGAGCTCGATCAAGGCCACCTCATAGAACATCTTTTCCGCCTGAATGAACTGCAGTGCCTTCTCATCTGATTTTAATGAGTAAAGGATCTGACATGCTTGTCATAGATTTTAAGGTAATGATGCATCTATATGCACCACCACAGCTATAGGGTATATTGTCACAGTATCTTTTTACAATTAAATTAAACAAATTAAATGTTTATGTTTTTAAAAGGAATGTGTCAAAACAGTTCATTTGTACTAATACCTATTTTAACATATAATTAACAAGTACAAAAAATGCTTAAAGACATACGATTCTACCCAAAGACACATTGGAAAGAATAATGCAGTTTTGTCAGTGTGCTTAAATTTAATGTAGGAAACTTTAAACTTTAAATTATTTCAAAGTAAACCTGAATGAATGACTTCCAACAGATTTTCATTAAAACATTTAGATTTTGATTGGAAAAGATTCAACCTCAAACAAATGCTAAAACCTTAAATTACATTGTCGTATTAATGGCTCAGTTGGCAACACAAAAACATTTTTACAATTAAACATTTAATGCTGGTTTAATGAGGATGGATTTGCAGTGCAAATGCCATTTGAGCTTTGATGAAACAACATCAGCATTTAATAGTTTTTTTCTCCTTTGACAGGTATTATTAAGTATTACTCAGGGGTCTGGTATTATTTATTCATTATCTTTCGCTTTATCCTATATTAAGGTCGCGGTGGGGTTCCCCATGCCCATCCAGGGAAACACGTTTCGGGCGCTGGGCAGATACACCCAGGACAGAGCGCCAATCTATCGCTGGGCACACATTCACACACCCAGACACGCACACAAAGACACTCTACATGGGGAAATTTGGAGAACTCAATTGACTTGATCCATGTTTTTGGACTGTGGGAGGAAACCGGAGAACCCGGAGGAAACTCACGCAGACACGGGGAGAACATGGAAACTCCACCCAGATGGGTATTCGAACCGGGAATCCCTAGTGCTGAGAGGCGAATGTGCTAACCACTAAGCCACCGTGCCGCCCTAATATTATTTACAGTATTTAAAAACTGAATGTCACTTTGTTTAAAACATCAAAATGTTACATTGTAATTATAGTTTTTCCTATGTGTAGATAGATAAATTAAAAAAAATATGATAAATTTACAAGTAATTGTTGATTTGAAATACGTTTACATGTAAATTATTCTTTTTTTTTTACATAGTTATAGCAAAGTAAAGGCTTTAGAAAATTCCTCATATTATCATCTTTTCTGTTTTATACAGACCCAATAAAAGGCAAAATAAAATGTAAATGCTTTTACACAGAATGCTGATATATATATAAGCAGATGTGTCATTTGAAAAATTGTTTTTGTGTTAATTAATGCTTATAAAGCTACTTAACGCTCTCTGATTGGTTTTTAACAGTAAGTATTTTATCCCAACAGTAACTGTATTTAGAATTAAATATGAATTATATATTTTATATCTCATCACTTTAAAATGTACACACACATCCTTACTTTTCCATCCATCCCTCCATCCATCCATTATCTTCCGGTTTATCCTCTACTAGGGTAGTGGTGGGGTTCCCCATGCCCATCCAGGGGAGAACGTTTCGGGCGCTGGGCAAATACACCCAGGACAGGGCGCCAATCTAATCACTGGGAACACTAACTCAGTCATTCACACAAAAACACTCTATATGGGTCAATTTTTTGGAGAATTCAATTGACCTTGATCCATGTTTTTGGACTGTGGGAGGAAAGAAGAGAACCTGGAGGAAACCGACGCGGACACAGGGAGAACATGGGAACTCCACCCAGATTGGTATTCGAACCAGGAATCCCTACCACTGAGAGGCGAAAGGGCTAACCACTAAGCCACTGTGCCACCCACCCTTACTTTTAGTTAATATATATATATATATATATATATATATATATATATAAATATATATAAAGTAATTTGTTCTATACATAAATACAAAATATCATGTGGCAAACTGGCAGCAGTGCAATTTTCATTAAGATTACGGACTCTGCATATTCACTCTGTATAGTGATTTATGCTCAGTATTTCTACCTCTCACTTTAACACTCAGGACAGCTGTCCGAAGTTTAATTAGACACTGACCACATGTTTGCCTCATTTTTGTGGCAAACATGTCCTCATTTTTTGTAAGTTCAAAACTGTTTGCCCAAGTGTCTGTCTCTTTCTCTCTCTCTCTCTCTCTCTGCTTTCATTTTATGTATTTATGTATTACTTATTTTTAAATGTTAAGCATTGTAATTCACTTTGACTCCACACCCTTCTGAAGGTACATGTGAAACACATTTGATTTGGCACCTTAAATATTGAAATAAATTCAGATCGAAATTCTCATTATAACAGTGCAGCCCAAATTGTAAATGTGACAGTAAAGTGAAACAAACAGGCTTGTGAGGAGTAGAGGAAACAATGTATGTAAATGAGTCACTTGATGTGTATTTTGTTAATTGTTCCTGTTCAGTAGATAAAAAAAGATCTCTTAATTAGGAAATAAAACCAAAGAAAATCTTGTCCTCTGAGTGTGACTGTAAGTGTGTGCCCAAAAGGACCATTATATTAAATGACATCCATTGCAAAATGCAGATTAGTAATGTCTCTGAAAAGTGGCTTGTGTCAAAGTGTGGTGGTAAACGCCAGTTTTTATGTACATTGTGTTCCTATTTATTAGAATATTGCCAAAACGCAAAAATGAGGATAAGCAGAACAATCGACTCCTTACTGCTTAAGAACCTCATCTAAGCCCTGGTGGGTAAAAACATCAAAGCCTTGTCATGCCAGCAAATGTTCTAGTGGCTGGCTGGCAAAAGCATACATCAGCCAAGTTGTGGAGAAACATCACAACCAAGTCTGTGCACTGGAATACAATCATTGACTGGCCAAGTGCCCAGGGAATCTGCAGGATGCTGCACAGAGATGACTGCTCTCTGTAAAAATGGATTTTGGAGTTATGGTGGATATAGGGAGCAATTTGTTGATCAGGTGACCACGCAGACCATTGAGATTGTTCAGCATCTCACTAGGCAGGTTCCACTACTTTGACACTACAGTTAGAATGTTTTGTAGAGACTCATGAAGCTCTGAATCTGAAAGGAATGAGGTTCTCGCAGGAAGGCCCAACACAGTGGCAAATAAAACGTATGGGTTTTCAGAGTTTAAACAATATTTTATATATTACATATCATTATGTACATTATGTACATGCTCAAAGTGTTGGCTTGCTTTTAGCTCCTAGAATAAATAAAATTACTGCCGGAAGAAGCGTTCTCCCACAAAGCTCCTGGAATAGCCTTCCATTTACTGTTCGCGATTCAAAATCACTATCAATCTTTAAAAGTATATTAAAAACACATTTCTTTAATTTTGCGTTTAATTGACAAAGGTGTAGATATCAGGCTTGGTGGTGTTGAGTTGGTGATCTGGGACAGTCTGTGCTGGTATTTCACCTCTTCATCCAGCTTATCAAAGGGTGTGGCACTGCTTTTCCTATTTGTTTGTTTTGAGAGGTTGCCAATTTCCTGGAGGTGTCGTCAGCTCTTCATCCATGGCTCTACTGAAGCATTGTGGCTACAACTGGATGGAACCTGTATTTTTACTGGACTGGCAGTCCTGCAAGATAACCTCAATTGAATTCTATAGTTTTCCAATTGTTGTGGAGACCTGATCATTACACAACCTGTACATGGCTGTCGTTTGCTGTTAATGCTGCCTGGTCGCTCAAGGAGGATGAGTCCCCCACCATGTCTTGGTCCTCGTAAGGTTTCTTCCTTAAAATAACAACATAACAGGGAGTTTTTTCCTTGCCACTGTCGCTTTGCTATTTTGTGGTTTAAAGGCTTATAAGACTATAAAGCGGCTTTGTGACAATGTACTATTGTAAAAAGCGCTTTATAATGAATTGACTTAAACTCTAACTTTATGCTATGCCTCTCCTGGCTTCTAGAGAGAGATCAAAACAGTCTGGTAGGGACTGATTACTTGTTAAAATCATATGCTCTACTTCGTTTTCAAAAGCAGTGATGCAGTTGGTACACATTATCTTAATGGTTACTGCATGAAACTACACCAGCACTGTAAGCTAAGTAAAAACAGTTTTTCCTTCTAAACCATGTGTTTAATTCCAGGTACTGTATGATATTTCTAGTTGGACATTAATATTTCTTTAAGCTAATTGCATTTTTTTGGCACATGCATCGTCATTTAGGTTAATCACTAGTTTATTCATACTTTGTTTTACCCTGTTTTATAAGGTAAACTTTAATATTTTGTATTGTATTCCTATCCTTGCACCAATAACACCAGGTACCAAGTTACATCTGTTATATTATATTATGTTATAACCTACCTAGTTATATTTCACTTTCACATGTTTGTTTGGATATACACATAATTAAATGGCATTGTGTTGGTTATGTAAACAAGTATTAAAACAAGTCAGTAAACAAGTCAATGAAATTCATTGTGCATTACAATATCTTCAAGTACCCAAATAAATGTTAGTTGTACTTGGTCTGAGAAAAAATTATATAGTGCATTACAAAAATAAAAATTATGGGAAATGTTATCTTAATTTTCTTGTTTTTTTGGTCAATTACCCAATTTATTCTGTTTTAAAGTTCAGGACAAGGTTTGAATATAATATGTTTAATTGTTTATATCCTAGTCTATATCCTTGTTTGTGGTCTCAGATCAATGTGTAATTTAGTAGATCAAACTGACTTCGTCCAATGTTTATACTTTGCATGTATTAGCAATTTCCTCAAAGCATCGAACACACACAAGAATGCATATCAGAAGTCACATAAAACGTAGCCATTACAACTAATTATAGACATTTACTACTACATTAGGTTATAGACATTAGGTACTCTTTCTTAGTTTTTAAATTACTGTTCAATTTTATCAGTTCCACTTAGAATAAAGACACAAATTTTAGTTCTAAAATTCTAGATTGTAGTCTATCTGTCTCTCTTATCTTTTAAAGTATGTTCTGGTACGAGTGAATCAGACTCAACAGTTTTCAGTCACTGTGCACTACACATATCCATGTTATTGCTCAATTATTTAGACTGATAAATGCTATAAAATCATACTAGTTCTTTTGTTGATGTGAGTCATCCTCTTATGCTGGATGCTGGTTACTTTTGACTGGACATTTTTGGTTGATGAATTATTGCACTACTGCAGCTGATCCACTTATACCAGCTTTCCACATAATAACACCCCACTGACACATTAATGTCACTGCAGTGCTGAGAATCATCCATCACTTAAATAATACCTGATCTGAGGTGTTCCTGTTGGCATTCTGACCATTAGAAAACAGATTAAAGGAAACTAATAAAGTATCTCCACAATCTCTAATTTTAGAACTACAAAGTGGATTTGTATTGTAAATGGAAAAAATAAAAAGGCTAATGAGAGTGGATCATGAGTACCAAATACATAGTAACTTTAAAGACACAGAAAATTAGATTGCATGGCTTTCCAAATGAAAAGTACCTTATAACAGAACTTTATAATGAAGGATATCCTGATGAACTGTAAAAGTTCAGGTAAAGCCAATTACTGACAAGTTAAATTGTTCTGTTTGTGGTAAATTAGTCGAAAATGCAACATTTTTAATACTACCTAATTAAAGTAGTAAGATGTGAAAACGACAAAGACGATCATTGGGTTTATCAAAGAAAACAACTTTATAAGTAATTGGCCATCATGATTCATAAAATAGTTAATACAATTAATACATTAATATTAAAATATTAGAATAATAATTATAATATATTAATATAAATATTATAAATTGTATAATATATTATATGTTTTATGTTATATTATAAATATTAATTATATCATTAATGTTATACAGGGGCGGCACGGTGGCTTAGTGGTTAGCACGTTCGCCTCTTAACGCTAGGGATTCCCGGTTCGAATCCCCATCTGGGTGGAGTTTCCATGTTCTCCCCGTGTCTGCGTGGGTTTCCTCCGGGTTCTCCGGTTTCCTCCCACAGTCCAAAAACATGGATTAAGTTAATTGAATTCTCAAAATTGCCCCATATAGAGTGTGTCTGTGTGAGTGAGTGTGTGCCCAGCGATGGATTGGCGCCCTGCCTGGGTGTATCTGCCCAGCACCCGAGATGTTCTCCCCTGGATGGGCATGAGGAACCCCACCGCGACCCTAATAGAGGATAAGCGGAAGATAATGAATGAATGAATAACGTTATACATATAATATTTATATATCATAAATATTATTAATATAAGTAATATTTCCCTATTACTTTGGGAAAGTAACCTACATAATATTGCAAATGTTATTATTTAGTGAAAGAATGCATGACATTTGTGGTATATTGTGGGGATAAAAAGAGTACTGGTGCTGTAAGCCCTCATGTCAGCAAAGCAGAAGCAGACCAAAGCCAAAATAGACAGGGGCAGAATTATTTAAGTTACTGGACAGATAATATTCAGACATTGACATAATTGTGCACACAAACTTGTTCTCTTATTTGTAAGTCATTTTGAGAGAAAAAAATGCTAAATGTAAATATACTTACCATTTGACATTTTATATGCAGTGTTTTTTTAATTTAACATAAAAGGATACAGTTCTTCTTATCAATGAAGACTTCAGCAATCTGTCAGAGAGAAAGAGCAAACTATTTACTGAACACAATAACCGAAATCAAGTTATATTTAAGTCTTTGCAGCACTGCTTTTTATTCAGACCACACATTCCATTGAGGTGGGAAAAGTCACTGTTTATGTCTATAGGTTTACTTTGGATACACCAGGCCTTTTCCTGGAACAATTTCAAATATGTTGTGGACATGCAGATGAAAATTTATCAAGTTACAAAGCTCTTATCAGAGTAGCTGTCATCAGTCTGATGCAAACCAGAATTTTTAAGATTCTAACTCTTTTTCTATTCAAGTCTGTAAAATTAGACAATTAATGTTTTATTTTAGTAGCAAATATAATAAAAAACACCATATTTTTGCTTCAGTTAAATCTTTTGCTTTATCCTTTTATGTGCAATAATAAAAAAATATTGTTTATTCTAAATGAACACATAAAAACATTCATGCATGGTGAATTGTTCACTCCAAAAACAGCAATTATTAAAGCCATCCAAAAAAGTAAATAATTTTAGAAAGAAATAAGTTTTTTTAAGTTTCTGTGAATAATAATGGCACTGAATAAGGAATGTTTTCAACATTGTATTACATTTGAATCCTAGTACACACACAAATAAATAAAAAAAAAATTAGAAAGATTGTTCTAACACATCTGAATCCCTTTGCAGTGTTGTCGCTTTGAACATTGTGCCTGTGTTTCTGTGCATGCAAATTGAACCCTGATGTCATACATGTGGGATAGATGTAGGTCATTCTGACAGTGTTGGACCTACACCACACCCTGCACAGTACAAATTCAATGCAGTCTCTGTGTCCTGATGGTGCTTTATCCTGTAGGCTGAAGCTCACCTGATGCAGGCAGTTGGGCAGTGAGTTGAAGCTCTGCACATGGGTAAGTCCTAGCAGACAGCTGAGGAAACAGTGGAGAGCTGCCCTGGAGTCTCCCTCCTGCTGGAAGCGCTTGCCCAGCTCAAACAGGCCCTCACGGCCTTCGCTCAACATCCCTTGTTTGGCACTACCCACCTCCGTGCACCTTTTATGTGCCACACAGCCGCGACACTCTCACCTCCCATCTGAGCTGCATGAGCACTCAGTCCAACATATGAAGCTATAACACTGCAGGTGTGTGTGGGCATAAACTAAAAAAACAATAAAGAAGAAAAGTCAAAATATAGGGCTATAGTTTGCCAAAGAGTTGAGTATCACAGCTGCTGTACTGCCTCTTATGCCGGTTATTGTACGACTCAAGGTTAGTTGACGTGGGCGGCAGACAGCAATGGAGAAGGGGAGGGAGGATGCATGTGAGGGATTGAGAAGGGGAGGGAGGAACTACCAGTGAAAGGGAGCTCTGGTTGTGCCTCCACCCACCCTTTTGTGAAACAGCCATGCTCAGTACCTCCTAGATTTGCACAATGACGGAAAGAGTTTACAGCCAATCACAGCCATCTCTGTACAGCAGCACAGCCGAGTATCAGGAGGAAGGAAATGGGATTTGTTGGCTCAGAGCTTATGCAGTGTGTCACAAAGCATTTTTCCAAGTGGCTAAATTTTCTGTGATGTCATCAGATGTAGCTCCTAATACAGTTTATAAATAACAGAATGTTGGTTCTCCATAAGCAAGCAGATATCAGTACTTTACTAAACCTCTTTTACAGCAGCAGATTGTGTCCAAAACGCAAGCTTAAACATTATAGTATAAGTAGTTTTTGACATAACCTCTCACGTTGGGTAAGGTAGAAAAGTACAAAAATTATTTTTTAAAAACAATATGCATGTTCACCTCTCAGTGCTGGAGATGGGGAACCCCCTTGCGACCCTAGTCCCTGGTATAGGATTAAGCCGAAGATAATGAGATGAGCTAAGATACAAAAAATTACAAACTTGACAACAATAGCTGTTGGGTGTAATCCTGCTGGTCCCTGGGTTTCTGTACAAGCACTATTACTAAAAACCTTTTAGCTTTTTTGTTCTGGCTAATAAAATTTTTGCTTCTGCTGTCATTGATAACTTATTAGCCATAACATACACTTTATCATACAATGTATAAGTATTCTGGGAAGAACTAAGAGAAGAAATTTGTAAGAAACAATAATGTTTAACAGAAATACAGTAATTTTGAAACTATGAAACAAACGTTTATTGCTTGTAAAATGCATCTAACATATATATGTTGGCACACCTCTTAATCCATACTTAATTATTTTAATTATTATTAAAATAAAGGAGGGTAGAAAAGAAGGTACAATATACATTTATGTGTGGGGTGGAGAAATTTCAGTTCTGCAGAAAGCCCTGGCCTTGAAATGACTAAACATCACTGGTGGGGTGGCGCAGTGATAGTCCTGTGATTGATTTTTTTCTTTCCTTTTGCTTCGCCCAGTTTTTTTTTCTTTCTCCAGCATTCCAAATAATACACGCTGGTAACTGTAAAATTGGTAATACTAAAGATTTATTGCTTACTATTACTATATTGCTTATGGTAAACCTGAATTGCAAAGGTTTGGTCAGCATATAAAAACCAAAGTTTTTTAAAGGAGGCGGGATCAGATTTTGATCAGTATTAAGCTGGTTTTCCATAACTTCTGATTTGTGTTGTTCTCTCATTTGTAAGTCGCTTTGGATAAAAGCATCTGTTAATGACAGATGTTATGTAAATGTTAAGATAATATTAAGTTAACACATTTTTGATCATAAGGAGTATTGTCAAAGCAAGATGTTGATCAGGATCAGGAAAAGCTTTGTAACATCAAGACTTATACAGACCTGCCAGTTTAGTCTTTTGTCTCATAAGTGGCAAACCGCTATGCTAAATGTGTGTGTAAATTAAAACAGCTGAACTGAATAAGAAACAAATAAAGGCAGGACATTACACGCTGCACAATCCACCTGACCCAAGTGGACTCTGATGTACCTGGCAGCAGTAAATGTCAAGGCAGGTACAGGCCAGGTATTGATTAACACAGAATCAGTAGAGTCAGTGGTGCTTCAACTGAATCAGGGTTAGACAGATATGTGAAAAACACAAGGAAATGGGCCTTGTTTTATGGAGACATAGAACATAGACAAGGGGCTCGTGTTAAATTTTGTGCATTAAAGAGCAGCAAGTGCCAAGCCCCATATTTAGAAGGGAAGTACAGCACTCTGGTGATGGTTTGTAAGAACAAATTGGGTGGTCACCAACCTGCTGACTGTACTAACTGGCTGCCAAAATTTCTCAGGTGAGAGTTCACTGTGGTCACTTATCTCTTATGTTGCATCATCTCCGTTGTAGTGTTATGAAAACAATTATGGCCAAAAATCACAATTTATGCGACAAACTCTGTTGTAATCAGAAGTAAGAGGTGGAACCAAGGAAGCCATTGTTAATTGTGCATTGATGCAGGGAGAAAAAAGGTGAGGTTTAAGAAAGCGTTAAGGGAGTCTTAACTACAACACAAGAGACAGTGGCAGCCTGCTACAAAGTTGATGTGACAGCAGCATTGGACATTGGCTTGTCAATGGGAGATGGAGGTGAGGAAGCAGGGGAGGTAATGGAAGGGGAGAGGAGTTGAAGCACCTGACTATGTTGGAGAAGTTAATCACTTTCCACCTAATTGTAAAATATAGTCAATAAAACACGAATATCACTGTTTTAATGTAATTTTCCTGTGTGGTTGCAAAGGTAGGTGACACTTGGGATTAAGGAAGGAGACCAAGCTTGTTGTCACTGGAGCACTCCCCAGAATTTCAAATGTTAAATTCAATTATTGAATACTTTTTATTTGTTGTATTTAAGAAATCTATACCGTAACATGCATCTCCCAGTTAACATGATCCTGTTAATTTACAGTGCCACAATTGGAAGTGATATCACTGTCTTATAATTTTATATCATGATTTGAATAAAGATTTTGTCAATGATGATCATTTTACATAATTCAAAAAAGATGTTATGGATATGTCAGACTGCTTGAGTTAATATATGTAATATTTTTATTTACACACATGCTCCTGAATACTTGGGGCACATCTATATTATCTATTTTCTATTTTTATCAAATACTAGTGAGGAACTGTAGAACCCTTAATATGCAGTTCACATGTGTGCTAATTCATTAAGGATAAAATGTATGGTCAGTTATATCACTAATTCATATTCATCTCATCCATTATCTTATCTTATATTATGGGGGTTCCCCATGCCCATCCAGGGGAGAACGTTTCTGGCACTGGGCAGAAACACCCAGGACAAGACGCCAGTCTATCTCTGGGAACACACTCACTCACACAGACAATATTTGGGGTAATTTGAAGAACTCAGTTGACCTTGATCCATGTTTTTGGACTGTGGGAGGAAACCGGAGAACCCGGAGGAAACCCACGCAGAGACAGGGAGAACATGGAAACTCCACCTAGATTGGGATTCAAACCGGAATCCTTTGTGCTGAGAGGTGAACGTGCTAACCACTAAGCCACCATGCCGCCTAATTCATATTCAGTAATTCTAATTCACATTAAGTGATTATCAATATAATCATAACCGTCAAAATTTAAAAGCTTCAAGAACCTGAGCAGAAAAGTTGGCACACAGGCTTTGCCAGTGGCCACCGGGAAAGGCCGGTTGACAACCATGAACAGGGTGGTGACGACTGGAGAGACAGTTGACAGCACGGAAAGACGGCATCCGGGGCAGCAAGGGCTAGCACCCCGAGCTGCTGTTCCTGTGAAGGAGCACTCAAAACAAGCTACAAAGAACCCTTCTAAACCATACCCCCAGGGATTCCCGAGAGGGGGGAGAATGAGAATCTCCATCGGACTGACCTACCAGCAACAACCTTTGCTAATGGACAATCGACAATGAGCACAGTCTGCATCTGCGGCAAGGTGTGCAAAAACCTGACTGGTCTTAAAATCCATCAGACCAAGATGGCCTGTCTGAAGGGAGGTCTGGTGAAGCAACGCACAGGTGTAGTGACCAGCACGTTAGACAAGGTGCTCGTCACAGACCCTGGTCTGACGGAGGAGGAGCCAGGCCCGGAGTATCCCCACAGTGCCCGAAACCTCCGAGCTGCACCAGTCCCCCCGCAGAGTGGAAATCCAAATTCACGTCGGGTCAAGTGGCCTGCCGCCAACAATAAGGAGTGGCTTCAGCTGGACATGGATATAGACAAGATCATGGAATCTACAGTGAAGTGTAATGTGGATAACAAACTTCAGGCTATGTGAACCCTCATAACCATTGGAGCCGAACGGTTTGGGGTGACAGAGAGGCTTGGGAATAGACAGCCAGTGAGACCCAACTGGCGAGAACTCAAGATCAGTCAGCTGAGGCAGGAGCTGAAGACATTGAAACGCCAGTACATGGCAGCAAAGGAGGAGGAGAGAGATGCCTTGTCTGAGCTCAGACAGATCCTGAGAAGAAAGCTCATCACACTCAGGAGAGCTGAATGGCACAGAAAGAATGGAAAGGAGAGGGCCAAGAAGCGTAACCAATCCGTTCACCTTCACTGAGCGACTTCTGTGGCAGAAGAAAAGTGGCAACCTGAAGTGTCTTGTGGAGGAGATCAATCAGCACCTCAACATCACGTTTAGCGATCCCTCAAGGGAACAAGATCTTGGCCCATGTGAGGCTCTGGTAAAGCCGCCAGAGCCCATGGTACAGTTCAGCACCACAGAGCCCACCCCATAAGACGTCAAAGAAGCGGTGATGGCCGCAAGATCAAACTCCACCCCAGGCCCCAGTGGAGTCCCATACAGAGTCTACAAGCAGTGTCCCAAACTCCTTGTTCGACTATGGAAGATCATGAGGGTGATCTGGCGTAGGGGAAAGGCAGAGGGAGTCTGGATACCAAAAGAAGAGGAGGCAAGTAACATCTCGCTGCTATGTGTCGAAGGGAAGATTTTCTTTAAGATAGTGTCCCAACGGCTCACAGACTTCCTCTTGAAGAACGGCTACATAGACACCTCAATTCAGAAGGGCAGAGTCCCAGTTGTTTCGGGATGCCTAGAGCACACAGGTGTGGTATCGCAGCTGATCCCTGTGGCAACACTCTGGCTGGACCTCACAAATGCCTATGGATCCCATTCCCCACAAGCTCGTTGAAACAGCACTGACGAAACACCATGTCCCAGTTTCGATCACCAACCTCATCCTGGACTATTATAACAACTTCCAGCTGAGAGTAACATCTGCCTGGCAATGCCTGGAAAAGCGTATTATAACAGGCTGCACTATATCAGTGCCACTCTTCTCCCTGGCGATGAAATTGATTGTTAAGTCAGCAGAGGTGGAATGTAGGGACCCCTTGTCGAGATTTGGCACTCGGCAGCCCCCCATAAGAGCATTTATGGACGACCTAATGGTGACGGCAACCTCTGTTCCTGGGTGCAGATGGTTACTTCAGGGGCTGGTGCGGCTCATCTCATGGGCGAGAATGAGCTTTAAGCCCGCCAAGTCCAGGTTTCTGGTCCTGAAGAAAGGCAGAGTGGCCGACCGGTACCGCTTTGCCATAGGAGAGACCCCAATTCCAACGGTGACAGAAAAACCGGTCAAGAGCCTGAGCAAGGTTTTCAACAGCTCCATGAAGGACTCAGAGGTACTCCAGAAAACCAAGGCAGAACTGACATCATGGCTCACAGCAATAGACAAGTCGGGGCTTGCAGGAAAATTCAAAGCCTGGATGTACCAGCACGGAGTTCTACCAAGACTCATTTGGCCCCTGCTTGTCTACGAGGTGCCCATATCAACGGTGGAAATGCTAGAACACAACATCAGCCAGTTTCTCCGCAGGTGGCTTGAGCTTCCTCGATCCCTCAGCAACGTCGCCATTCCACCATGCTGCAGCTTCCATTCAGTGGCCTATCGGAGTGTTTCAAGGTCACACGCGCTAGGGAGCTTCATGATGTACCGGGATTCTTCAGACAGAAAAGTTGCCACAGCAGGAATTCGAGTGAAAAGTGGAAGGAAATTGAAAGCACAGGAAGCCGTTGACAGAGCAGAGGCAAGGCTACAGCACAACATCTTGGTGAGCAACACTGCAGTGGGCCGCGCAGGTCTTGGCAACTTTTCCTAGCCCCGCTATGACAAAGCCAGAGGAACGGAGAAGCTGCAAATGGTACAGAATGAGATAAGGGCAGAGGTAGAGGAAGATCGGCGAGTCAAAATGGTGGCTATGCACCAGCAAGGTGCCTGGACAAGGTGGAAGCACGCTGAGCAGTGTAAAGTCACCTGGCCAAAGCTCTGGAGGCTCGAACCCTTGCACATTAAGTTTCTTATTCAGTCCATATATAACGTTCTCCCTAGTCCAACCAACCTGAAGTGCTGGGGCTTAGCAGACACTGCAGCATGTCAGCTGTGCTAGAAAAGAGCCACCTTTGAGCACATCCTCATCCACGCTGGTGACTGAGTGCCGGAGTAAAGGCTGGAAAGCCCGATGTGAACAGGTTGAGGTAGGGTGCCTGGGTGCCTGGCCAGTCACTACCCCGCACCCTAAAAGTCCTTGGAGTAAAAGGTCCACTGTGCAGTTGAGCCATCAGGAACATCATAGAGGCTGCGGAGAAAGCCTCAAGATGGCTATGGATCCGGAGGGGGGATCTGTGGAGTAGTAGGCCACTTGGACACAAGTCGGGGCTGATCACTCACGGCTGGTTCCCGAGTGAGGGTGATTGATGATCAAAGACCCGAAACACCCCATGACCTCGGGTTCATCACTGATGACGTGTCCAAGTAGCACCAAGAGGTGTATGTAAGAACTGACCATAATTGTTCAAACATGCTTTTACATTATTTGAGGACACTGAAAAAAAACAACTATAATACACTGACTTGCTAGTGACTGGAGTGTGGTCCAACCATTGTAATCTATGTGAAATGTTACCATTTGTTACATGTTACATTTAAATCTCCAGGGCAGTCATACAGAAATATACACCAACCTATTCTACATAGATACATATGCAACAAAAAGTATCAAGAAAGTTTGAATGCATAGAGGATGATGAACTGAAATAAAGAACAAGGACATTTTGAAAAAGAAAATCATATTGCAAAATCCCTGATTATTCAGAACACAAGAGTAAACAAAATAAACAAATAAAACAATATCGGCCAAACAATAATCAAAATACAGAAAAGGCCATGGCCGATTGCAGTTTTGACATCGGGACATAGTTTTACTTCCTTTTGGCTATTAAATACTTGATAAATCTTTAGTATCAAATAAAACCCTAATTAGCTTCATCAGTTCAGAAAATAAATGTAGAAATGCCACAATCATTAACTCCAGAGAACTGTGTTCACTTGTGGAGAAGGGGTATAACATAACATAACATGACATAGCTTTTAAATGTTAGTAGTTTTTAATAACTGGAACACTGGTATTTATTTTAAAGTTATCTGTTTACAAACCTATGGGAAATTTTAAATATGCGTAGCGCTTTAATAATTAATTCATGGAAGTAATAAAAACAAGCTTTCTACAGAATTTAAGATGCATATGTTAATGTAGTCATAAATGTTATATATGAAATGCTGCAAGAGCACCAAGTCAGCACTAGTGCTTGAAATAAATATTACAATGTGCATAAGAAAACATCTTTATTTAAATATTCACATCTAAACAAATATCTGGGTGGAGTTTTCATGTTCTCCCTGTGTCTGCGTGGGTTTCCTCCGGGTTCTCCGGTTTCCTCCCACAGTCGCAAAACATGGATCAAGTCAATTGAGTTCTCCAAATTGCCCCATATAGAGTGTGTATGTGTGTGTGTCTGTGTAAGTGTGTGAGTGAGTGTGTGCCCAGCGATAGATTGTCGCCCTGTTCTGGGTGTATCAGCCCAGCGCCCGAAAGGTTCTCCCCTGGATGGGCATGGGGAACCCCACCGCGACCCTAATATAGGATAGGAAAATAATGAATGAATTAATTAATATTACAAAAAAGTATAAATTTAGGTACCATTTTTAAAGTAAAATTTACATGATTTTAAAAAGCATAACATGTTTTGAATTTTTTAAATATTCAAGGATTGAAATTTAAAAAAAATGAAATTATGGCTCAAGGACCTTGTTTACCCTGTTCTATTAAATATGCCAAATATACAATAATCAACTATAAATATAATATAGAATACAACATTATATAAAATATAGTATAAAATCTAAATATAGCAGCATACATAAAGTGAAATGTAGCAGAAACTATGTATGTATAAACAGTGGCAATATATGTAAACATTGTAGCATGTAAATGAGGTAGATTATGAAGTATTTTGTTGATGAATAATAACGTGACCAAAAGTAAGTGTTGTGGTGTAAAGTCTGAAGTGTCCATGAACACATGTTTTGTTAGTTGGAGTTTACGAGTCTCATTGCTTCTGCAATGAAGCGGTTCCTCAGTCTGGTTGTTCTACACTTAATGCTCGTCAGTCTCCTGCCTTAGGGGAGCGGAACAAAAAAATTAGTGTTGGGTGAGAGGGGTCTTTCATGATGCAGGAGACACAATAATAATAATAATAATAATAATAATAATAATAATAATAATAATAATAATTTTCCTGCATCTGGCGATGTAGATGTCTGTAGAAGTGGGGATACTGACTCCAATAGTCCTCTGTGCAGCCTTCTTCACCTGACCTGCTCTGCAGAGCTTTCCTAACTGCAGCAGAGCAGCTTCCATGCCACACGTTGATGCTAGAGCACAGGACGCTCTCTACCACACATCTGTAGAAGATGAGGACTGAGCTCCCCACAGCCGTCTGTCAGAGTAGAAGTAGAGCTGCTGGTGTGCCTTTCAGACCAAACTGGAAGTCTTGTCGCTCTAGGTTAGGTTGTTACTCAGGTGCACACCCAAGTACCTGTGGCTAGAAACCACTATCACTGCCAATTCCCCAACATGTAGAGGGATTTGGGTGTATCTGCCCTTCTAAAGTCCACAATCATCTCCTTCATTTTCTTTACATTGATGCAGAGGTTGTTCTTTCTGCACCAACCCTCTATATATTCCACATTCTTTCTTTTAATTCTCTAATCACTACCTGTGATGCATCCAACCACTGCTGTGTCTTCCGCAAACCTCAAAATATGACACCTTGTGAACAGGAAAGAGCTCAACACACAACCCTGAGGGGAACCAATGCTAATGGTTTTCATGGAGGAGATGTTGTAGATCTTTACAGACTGCAGCCTGTTGGTCAGTAGTAAAAGTTTATTGGTTAGTGTCTGAGGGATCATTGTATTGAATGCAGATGTGAAGTCCACAAAAGACCATATGGACTCAGGAATCCTTCTTCTACTCCAGGTGGGTGAGGAATAGTGTGGACCACGGAGGAAATGGCATCCGCTGGGGATCGACTTTTCATATATGCGTACTGGTATGGAACCACAGTGCGGTCAATGGTGGCTTTGATGTGGGTCATAATCAGTCTCTTAAAGGATTTGGTAAAATAGAGGTTTGTTTCAGGAATGAAATCTGGGTTAAAATGCTGTGCAACATTAAATTTGCAGATTTTTTCTGCTTTGTCACTCCCTACTAGAGAATTATCAATATAAGACGAATGTAGTTTAACCTTATATTACACCTCTACACAAGATACATAGTATATTTTAAAAGTACACATTTGGATGAACACAAATCCATCTGCTGACACAAATACTCGATGCTATTGTTTCAACTTATCCATATACCCTTTCACTATGGTTTAAATTATGTTTCTTTTAAAATCATAAAATGTAACATAAAATGTTTGAAGCTCAAGATTTACCTTTATTGTTATTGACATTTACATTCCTCTGGCTTCCTCTAGTGGGGATTTACCAGAGCACAATTTGATTAATCATAAATTAAATGTGAGTAAAGTATAAAAACACTACAATCTATGTAGACTCCACTTTGTTTTATAACATAATAGATCGATTATGTTTCTTATATATATATTCGATTACCTCATCGGTTTTTCCCCAATCTCTGCCTTTTGCATTCTTAGCAGACTCTCGAGTTCTTTAAATTCCGTCTCCATGCCACTCCACAAGAATTAGAAGTGACTGAATACATTAGATCCTTGTACTGTATAAGCATGAAAAAACAAGGTTTATTTCTCAATCACAACAATTAACAGGTCCTAATTCACTTTTGGTTAAGCATTATTGCAGCATATAGGTTTATCCAGTTTCAAATAGAGTTCTTCCATCATGTTACACTAAATAGGGTCATTTTAATTGGATTTTACCTTGGTGTCCTACACTTTTAACACCCTATTATCTTTAGCATATTTTGTACCTCCTTGAATGGAAAAGTAGGATAGAAAAACAACTTTCTAGCACATACAATACTATTTAAAACAACTACAGGCTTATAGATGATAAATAAGTGTAAAATAAATAAAAAAAAAAGATAAAATAAGTGTTCTTTGTAAGATTGGAGAAAATTTCTAATCTATAGAAAACACACAACCTTACAGTAAGCATAAAGGTATTACACATTTTTATACATTGTATTTTATTTATCCTTTTATAACTTTAATTAATTAAAATGTAATGTTTAGAAAAGTTTTGTTAGTAATGAATGTGAATGTATTGATGTGTTGCCAGTAATTATTTGATTTCATAAAAAATAAGTCATTCCAATTAATCTATGCCACAAAAATAATTTACTACAAGCTGACATAAAACAGCTCTTAACAAATGATCTTGTTCACACTACAAATGACACCTGCATCTTTGTTAAAAAGATTTCACTGAATATTTCTTTGTGATTTTTCATCATTGTGCAGGAGGGCTAACCCTTGCTTCTGGTCAATTAGGCTGACTGGAAAAATAATGACAGCCAGATAAAAGGCTGTGTGTAACATGAACTGTGAGGCTTCAGTTGGAAGTAAATGCCAAGCAAAGGCATGCTGGGTCTGACAGGTGTCTTAATGCAGTGTGGAGATAAATAAATGCAGAATGACTCTACTTAAGCTGAACAGCTTGTTGAGCTATTAATAAAATAGGTCATTGTTTCAATGCCTGTTTCTTTATCAGACTTCTCTTTTGTGATTTTTCCCATAAGCATAATGATCTCCAAACCATTGATATGGGATGTGATGAGATTCAAAGAAAGCTGTATGTTGTTGAGTAAATTGTGCTGTATTAGAAAGGCCTTTTTTATCTTTTAAAATGCAGTCAGATAGACAGTGACAGTCAAACCCAATTGAAACTAAAATTCATTAGAGTGTAATTGAGTAATTGATTAATAATAACAATTAGCAGGTCAGATTTCTTTTCCTTAAAAAAATTATTTCACATTATATTTAGAAAAAAAAGTTTTAACAGTATTGAACCTCTTGTGCAAGTGCTTCAGTTTATTTCAGTAAATTATCCCAGCCCCTTTCTGTTCCATTGAATTTGCTTTGATAAATAAATTTTAGATGAAAGCCATCAAATTAAAGGTAAAACTATCAAACTGTTTCTGCTTTTCGCATATGAGAAGAGTTCGATTGCTAAGGGAATTAACTCTCATTGCAATTGTACTCCAATAATGGTTCTGTAGCTTGAGGTAATTTTTTCTCCTGAATGCAATATGTGCTAAAGCAATCTGTCTTTAATCTAAGAGGCCCAGTCAAGCTGTTCAAAAGAATCAATCTCTGTTCCTAGAGAAACAGATACCGATCATTGTGTGAACACAGAAAATAAGATTTGGTTTATTTTAATGATGACATTATTATTATTATTTTTTTAAACTCCTTTTCATTTTTCTAGAATGATACATTCTATGAGATAAGATCTTACTTATCAACAGATATCCATTTTATGCAACAGAACAGGGAAGAAAGCCAAGATAAAACATTACAATGGCTTTAATATATATAGATTATTCTGTTACTTTCAGTTTTACATTTAATAACTTATTTACTAAATAAGTAGGGCATGGTAGCTCAGTGGTTAGGGTGTTGGGCTATCAATCTGAAGGTTGGGGGTTCAAATCCTAGGTCCATTGAAGTTACCAATGTGGGTCCTTGAGCAAGACCCTTAAACCTTCATTGCTCCAGGGATGTTGTGATTAACCCTGTGCTCACCTTGTAAGTCGCTTTGGATAAAAGTGTCTGATAAATGACCAAATGTAAATGTAATGAACTTAAACTTACTAAAATTTGCTTAAAATGTTATGGATGGATGAGATGTAATTTTACAAATGATAAATTAATATCAATTCAACAATTCAATTAATTAATAACAATTCAATGTAAACATCTAATTAGATTTATACATATATAACATTGACAATGTTTCTACCAGTCTTTTACCATACAGTGGAAAAACACTTTGTAAATAAAAAAAAAAATAAATTAAAGAAAGTAAATCCCTTATTTTTTTTATTAGATAGTATGCTGGCTAGGCACAGTGGCTTAGTGGTTAGCACGTTCGACTCTCAGCGCTAGGGATTCCCGGTTTGAATCCCCATCTGGGTGGAGTTTCCATGTTCTCCCCGTGTCCGCGTGGGTTTTCTCCGGGTTCTCCGGTTTCCTCTTACAGTCCAAAAACATGGATCAAGTCAATTGAGTTCTCCAAATTGCCCCATGTAGAGTGTGTTTGTGTGTGTCTGTGTGTCTGAGTGTGTGCCCAGTGACAGATTGTAACCCTGTCCTGGGTGTACCTACCCAGCACCCGAAACGTTCTCCCCTGGATGGGCATGGGGAACCCCCCCCCCGTGACCCTAATATAGGATAAAGTGGAAGATAATGAATGAATGAATGTTGAATGAATGAATGAAGTATGCTGGCTAATCATGCATAATGTTGCAGTTGTTGATTTTTAGTCCAATAACTCATATTAGTTATCGTTGCCAATAAAATGTTAAGTGCAAGAGACATTGAATATAATAATCCAAACACTGTAAGACAAACTATATAGAGTATTTACAGTTTTATGGCCCTAGATAAAAAAAAGCAGGTAATATACGTTTTGCGTAATAAATTAAATTCTTTACGAAGTTACCTATATAGGTGGTTTGTTTGCTGAAGCAGAGTGCACTGAGAAATAAAGGTTAACAGTCTTACTTGATTCTTGGACAATCACACGACCTGCATCTGGCTTCATGGTCCATGAAATACTGATGGAAGTTCCTGAAGGCTGTACAATGCTATAATAAGTCAATAAGCAGAGGGTAAAAGGTGACGGCAGTGGTATAACCATCTGTTTTTAGAATGCTGTAAATGTTATAAATGTTTGTGTCATCTTCAATTGCCAACCTTGTCATTGCATCTTACAATTGTATTCTCATAATCCTTTGTGGGTAATTAAATTTAATAAAGCAGATAAATATTCCATTTTTTCAGGATATAGAGACACTTAGGAATTTATCAGCTCTTAAAAGCACAATAAATTTTACATTTGAATGGTTCAGGTATCTGTTCAATAGGGCATCGGGGATATCATACATGACATTAGCCTGGGTTATGGAAAACTGTTTATTGATCCAGGAGATTTTGCAATTTAATTTCATTCTCTATTACAGTGGCTTTTACGATATAAGACTCATAAAATGAGAAAATTATAGATCTGATTTTATGAAGATGTCATCACACAAAGTAATACAAATCCATTCTGTATGCAAATGAAATTCATCTAAACATTTGTCATATGACGCGTCTTCATTACTTGCATATTCTTCATTCTTAATTTAGTATACAAACAATAAATGTACATTTTCATTTCACCTTTTCTGTTATTAGATATAAAATGAAATTGAATTTTGAATGTTAGAAGTGGTCACACAACAACATTTCACAGCTAGTAATCCACGGTATCCAGTTGAGGAAATAAAAGTTGGTACAGTTGGTTTATATGATGTTCGACAATACATTTTTTGTTACATTAAAATATTTTGATACTGTAATACATATGTATATATTTGGTAAATTGTGTTTAATAATACTTTTATACACTGCTGTCGTCGCTGATTACATGGTCCACAAGATGGCGCCAAAAGTTTCTGTTCCGTGTGTGTTCGGTTAATAATAATAATAAATCTAATCTGATTTAATTATCTTTAGCTTAATACTATACTGTGGACTAGATTTGCGGGGGGTTCTACACGCCCATTTAGAGAGAGAGAGAGTTTTAAGCACTGGCCACATACACCCAGGACAGGGAACCAATCCGTCGCTGGTCATGCACTCACTCAGACATACACATTGTATGGGACAATTTAGAGTAGCCAATTTACCTTGAATCCTGAACCTGGAAAAAACCCATAGGACAGGGAGAACATGGAAATCCAGTTTTGGATTAAACCTGGATCCCCCGGTTATTATTAATTTTTATATATAAGCAGGATTTTTATATATGAGCAGAATATAAGCAGGATCCTAGCAGGATAATGCACTCTCTCCTGTCACAAACCAAAAATGTCAGGAATGGTTTGAGGACCATAAAACATGTTTGAGGGTGTTGACTTGGTGCTCAGATGTCCATGTGAATGTGTTGCACAAACAATTTTGATCCAGGAGTTAATAGATCTGTAACTAACATTGTTGTACCAGATACCACAGCACACCTTAAGGGGTCTGGTGCATTAAAAGCTTTTGCTTCCAGGCTATTTTGGCAGCAAAAGGCAGAGCAACAAAATATTAGTTAGCAAAGCAACAAAATATGAATTAATATTAAATTAACACACCAATACTATGAAACGTGTAATGTATTGCGCAGGAAACACTGCTCACTTAGTTCTCCATGCTCTTACCACAGATGGTCCAAATAATTCAATAAACTAATTTTACAGCTTAGTAATTTGTTGAAAAGGATTATTTAAACCAGGAAAAACATTAAAAGGTGCAGGGCAGGGAGGTTTTAGGACCAGAATTAATTTAAAGTTGGCCTTTTATTATTTTTTTTGCAAAATATATTTTTTTAATGAAAGTAAAGTTTTTCTTATTTCCCCTTTACCAGTTAACTTTATGCCAAAAAAAAAAAACAATTAAATTATAAATAAATTATAAAATGTGCAAATGCTTAATAGATTATATTTATTTCCACATTATATTTCTAAACTGTATTTTAGAGATGAACTTGGAAAATGTTACAATATATAACCATAGTAGCACAGTGGGTGGTGCTATCACCTTACAACAAAAATGGTCTTTTTTTAATTCTAGGGCGGGAGGACTACTTTTTTTCTGTGTGGACTTTTGTCTTTGTCTTGGTAGACTCTTTGGTCTTTGTTTGAGTAGATTTCCACATGGAACTTTTCGCTCAAATTAAAAAGATAATATGTAGATATTAATTCTCCCTCGAGTTGTACATGTGTGAACGTACAGCATTTGACTGTGTTGCATATAATGGTGTAGGTAAAGCAACCTAAACACCAGCAAGTTGTGATAAACCAAGGTTTTATCAACAGTAAACTGATGCATTTACAGACTATATTAAAATTGTGGCAGTATAAGCTTTACCATTAAGAGGTTAATAAGGTTTAATATTTAGATATTCTTTAATTTATATGATCCACTGTTTTAAGATTTAAACAGTACAGAACTATATAGAATATAGGGTAAACACAGCAGAATTATACATGCACACAAAAATGTATATTTATTGCTTTAAAAAATTTCAAAAAAGATTAAATTATGTAGTTTATGTAGTTTGCTTGTAGTTTATACTTTTGTTATTTTCATGCAAGGTCTATAAATAGGTTAAGGTCATATCTCTCTTTTAAAGGCCTCATTTGTGGTAAATATGTGTTACTCTTTCTCATTATAATTCCAAGAGTTCCCCGTTTTGTTCACAGATGGGAAAACATCTGGGTGTAGATGCTGCAGAATGATGCAAAGCAGTTCTTAAATTTCCCCTGTCCATTCTTAACATTCCATCCTGCAACCATTTTAAAGCTACTTTGCTAACAAAATTAAACCCTAACAATGTTAGTTAAAAATGCACCTGCTTGAATTCCATATATTAATTTTACCCATCTGTTGCTTCAAATTTGTTATTCATATGTGTAATCTAGCTGAAAGACGTAGTAAATCACCTATGCCATTTGTTAATTGCCATCTGTAATGTCCAAATGTCTACTTCCCTATATAAAACATATTTCAAAGCAAATCCATCTTAGTCTATTATCCTCAGTTTTAAAAGTATTTAGCACACCTTGTACCTGCATTCAGCAGCACTTAAATGAAATTCACCCTCAATAAAGGTGCTCTCATAAATATACTGACAACAGTCCACCTGTTCTATATAGTATGCATAGTGATGGAATTTTTTTTTCACTAAGCCAGATGACTATATGTAGCAAAAAGTTCACAAGCATAGTGCACAATCTTAGTGCACAAGCATTTTTTTAGTAAAAATTTTAGTTTTGTTTTTTACAATTAAGCCAGATTAAGCAATGTTTAATCATATGATTATGTGTGCAAGTAAAAAGTATATGCATTATTATTTAATTAAATTACACTCAACCATGAACACCATCATTTTAAGAACACCATTATTTTACAGTAGTTGGTATGAAACTGTATGAATTTATAAACACCACAATTACAAAAGTGTAGTGAATGTAAGTTAACATTTAGTTACACTAAACAGGGTGCTTCTCACCTTAAATGTATGTTCTAATGTAAATGCTACCGGGGTTATCCTTTTTAAATTAAATAAAATAATTAGATTAATAACATAAACTACATTCTATATATTTTTTTGTATCTTTTCACTCATATTTGGTATCTATGTGGCTTACCAGCTTGGTGAAAAGATAATCCTATTACTGTTTATTAATAAATAAATAAGTCTGATCAAAACTAGAAATCAGTTTACAAACCAGACCATGCATCGTAATACTGTGGTTTGGAGCCATGCATGGACTGGTGGGGTGCCATATATGGACAGTGCGACAGTGTGGTTATGTGACACTTATTTATATGTTGCATGTTGTAGCAAATTACTAGCAAATCGCGTTCAGTGATGTCGAGTCACATCACTGAATGCGAACTGCATGGCTAGAAAAAAAAAAAAAGTTACAGACATGTTGTAATTGATATGTTTGGTGCTGTGTGTGTGTGTGTGTGTGGTCAGGTAATACAGTACAGAATAGGTAATACATTTGGTGGGAGTGTGTGGGAGTGCCATAAGGAAGAAGGGATGATGATAAAAAGGTTGGGTGAGCAGAGGTGCTGCAAGGGCAAGCTACATTGGCTGGTGAATCACTGGGGGTGAGACTACAAGAGTTAGCAGAGGTGTATCATTGCACGTAAAAAGAAGAGTTCTAAGGACCTCAAAAGAAGGATTATTGATGCTCATCTGGCTGGAAAAGGTTACAAGACCATAAGGAATCCTGTGTTCAATTGGTGGACATTCAGGACCTTTATTATGAATTATAGAGCCAAAAAGTAATTTCATGTAAAATTTAAAATACAATTATAAGAGCCTAAACAGATTCCACTTTCTTTTGTGCCCATGTCTGAATATCAGAAACAATTCTGAGAGTCAGTCATCCATATCCTAAAAAAGTGAGACCCTCAGGTGTCTTTTGAAATAAATTCAGCTTAGTTCCCAATGCCCATCCAGTGGACAGCGCGCCAATCTATCACTGGGCACACTCACTCACTCCCACAGATACACACATACACACTTTATATGCGGTAATTTGAAGAACTCAATTGACCTTGATCCATGTTTTTGGACTGTGGGAGGAAACCGGAGAACCCAGAGGAAACCCACACAGACACAGGAAGAACATGGAAACTCCACCCAGATTGGGATTTGAACTGGGAATCCTTACTGCTAAGAGGCGAACGAGCTAAACATTAAGCCACCGTGCCGCTCACATGCTTAAACATATAAATTGTTTGTAATTATTTGTAAACATATAAATTGTAAACAGTAAATTGTGCACTGTTGATATATATATATATTCACACACACACACATTACTTGGCCAATAGTTTTTACACAAAATTTTAAACTGACTAATACAGGTTTAAGATTTATGATTAAAAAAAAGAAACCGTGCTGAAACAATACTAACATTTACCGAAGGAAAGTCAGTGGGCTGAAAACAAAAAGCACAAGTACCTTGGGACACCATTCTGAAGGTAAAGGGCAATAGGAATGCATTAATGAGGAGCTCGCCTATTTTACACCCTTAAAATCTCTCTTAGGACCTGGCAAATTTTTAACCTTAATTGAAATTGACCAAAAACTCCTTTCCGCCCAAAATCATAGGTTTCACACATTATCAATTATGCCTCATTTTGCCTTCTGGGCTTTAGAAGTATCTAATGCATCAGTTGACAAGTGGTTTAAGTGGAGTGAAGATATTTGGTTACAAGATTACCATTGCATCCAGGGCTTATTGTCACATCTGCATTCTTTGAGAGTCACCACTTTGATCTCAAGAGTGGATTGTGGCTTCATTTGGCTTCTGTCATCTACTCTTCACTACAGCTTCTCCTACAAACTTCTTGCAGTTACTGTCAGTCAGTAACCTCGCATCTACCTGCATCTGCTCAGCTTTTACTTTTCTCTCAAATCAGCCTTCCAGTTTACAGAAGTGCTGCCTGCCATACTGTGTGTATTCCTAATAAACAGATGTTCAAATCAAACTATACCGATATCTCAAAGCACTATATGTAAAATGAGATATCCTTTAATAGAAGCACGTTGTGATAATAGAAAAAGTAATATTTACTAAAAATTTCACTGTCTAACAGTTTGACTTTAGATGACATAAAAATCCTCTTGATTTGGAATTATGCATTGGTCACATTTGGTATAAACCATAACTGTGGTAAGTACTGACATATGTTCTCTGCTAACATTTAGATTAATTGTTAAATGTAAAAATGGGTTTGTTTTAATTCTTATTTTCTAACATTTTTAAAAACCAACTAGCATTTTACAAACATTGCTTCCTAAAAATATTAACTTATATACTATAAAAATTATAGTGGCTTACAGTACAGTGGTGCTTACAATTTTTTTCCTAATTAACAAAGTAACTGAGTATTTTTTAAACTGCAGCTATAATTTGCAACAAATTCAAAGCATAACTACAATTTGCTTTTAAATACATTTATAGGCATATTAATAGAAAAAAACTTTTTAAAATACATCTTTAATAATAGTTAAAGAATTGTGTGATATCAATGTGCACATGATTGCTCTTTTTTGATTGATTTAATGCTGTATCATATTTGATTTAACCGACTCAGCATACACTGAAACAGCAAAATTTACGACTTGTCCATGAGTATCATATATGATGTATATGATGTATGACATGAGAGGTTTGAAATGTGTCGTTCTTATCAATGTTGAAGTTGTTCGAAAAGGATTACTACTCTAGCTTTAAAATAGCCTGGACCCATCCACATAATTACTTTTGAACTGTTTGAGAGGTAGATGTGATTGCTCACTTACAATATGCTGTCTTTACTTTCACCTCTTCTATGGTATCATCCTGATAGACGGCACTGTGGGACTTCGCTGCAGAAGCAACTGAGATGTTGCTGTTATCACTGGCCTCCTCACACACACTGTGACAGGCAGATAATAACCTGTATCATAAAAAAAGCTTCAATACCTCCCAAAGCCATCCTTCAGTTTAAGAGCTCTAAAGCCCACCACAAAACAAATGAGGTTGAAAGAAACGGAGAAACTCCTCATTATGAAATGGCCAGACAGAGGGCCATTTTGGGATGGCAAAGGATTAGTGGGGGTGTGATCATGATAGACTGGACTTTATAAATACAGCATTCCTCTTGTGCTGACTGGGTGCTTATTGTCTCAGTGCACAGCTGGGTTCTTCCGGTGGGGCTTCATTTGCAGACATTATGCTGCCACATTGCTTCTATCCAGCCATGGGCTGTTTGTGCAATAAAGATGTTTCCACCAGATATTTAGCTTATTGAAATGTGACGTACGGGTCTTTCATCATGAGAATTCATATTATATTATAAGTGTAGGAGGGTTTACAATATAATGTAGGAAGAGCAAAATGGCAAACCATTCTGCCGCCGTCATCATTTCATGATCAGTTTTCATTTTCCTCCGCACTGACACAAATTATATTGTAAGCCATCATAAGGGAAATCTTAAAATCAATGGCATATGAACTTATTAAGTCATGTGTTTCAGAGGTTAAGAAAGAAATAAAGAGAAAATAGTGTATGCACATATAGATTCTCTGTGGCAGGTTGCAGGCAGCAGGCTGATTCTATAGAACAGTAATTTGATTGTAGCTTTTTGCGGTTCTAGCCATGGTGATTAGATTAGGAAAAGGACATAGGGTAAACTTTTCAAAACCCAATGATTTTAATCATCCATATGGAAAGTTATTGCAGCCCAGGTGCATGGGTATTCAGTCAAACATAATATGATGGACTTCCATGTCAGTCCGTGCTGTACTGCATTCTGTCGTAATAGAGTGCACCATTTTCCTTTTCTGGCATTGGCCGTTGTGTATACAGTTGTGTTGATTGTATACCTTGGCTTAAAATCAAAACAATTACTGTTCCGCAATAGTAAATCGTTAATAGGCCATATAGAAAATATATACAAAGTTGTTACTAAAGTAAATATTTACTGCCATAAACTAAATATGACATGTGTATATCATGACACAAACAGCCAGAACTGGTGTACTTTTATCCCACTATTCCTCCAATTGTATTTCATCCTTTGTCTTACTTCAAATCTGCTTATTAATGCCAAATCACCATTTGCTAAGCCAGTGCCTGCCTGACTGCCAAGTGAGGATGATTGGGAAAAAGACAAAAGGTTAATTGAAAGGCAGCAAAGTAATGATACAATGTCTAACAGCGAGAATAAAAAAGGACTCCCCATAGAGATGTTCTAATATGTGACATTAAAAATAATTATGAAAGACACATGCAGCCCTCTAAATGAATGGATTGTTAGCTTGCCATTTATTCTACACTGTCCTGCAGGTCTCATTTATGATCATTAAAAAAACACTGAATAGAATGAATCCTAACTATGTGGAAATGAATGGATGTAACGATGGCACAATAAACTGCCATCATGGCTTATATAATATTACAAATTTAACTTCTAATTGTAATAACAATAATTAAATTGACAGTATTTACAAGAACAGTGAATAAAACACAATGGAAATACTAACCACACAATGTACATTTGTAAAAGCAAGCCTCAAATAACAATACTTGGACAATAATATGTGTACAGTAAATAGCATCTAATGCACAAAGTGGCATGCATTTAAATGTAAGACAAATCCTGACTTCCTCACAGATTACAGTGCAGCAGGTGGTTTTGTTTTGTGTGTGCATGTGTGTGCACGCGCGTGTTTGTGTTTCTCTGCTTTACTACAATTTCCAGCCATACTTACATAAAAATAAATTAAATCAACTGACTTGTAGATAAAAAGGTGATGCTTTGTGATGTAAAATGTATTTAAGCATGGTGCTGTAAGAAAAATTTGATTTTTAAAATCTTGAAAGCAGGTAATACAAATATAATAAAATGCACGAAGAACAACGGCCCTGCAAATTCCAGTTCAATTCAGAAATAGCTACAATTGTTCAAATCTCTTTTTTTCTATCCCTGCTACATGGCACTAATAACTAAATGGACAAAATGATGCATGAGAAATTAAGTCCTAATATTAATTTAAAGAGCAAGACCGGAGCAGGAACATGAAAACAATCTAGATAAGATTGACCTTGACTGTGAGATCACTCCCAGAATTCATTACTGAGTTTACACTGATGAACAGACTCTGCTAACTGTGCATGGAAATGGCAGCAGTCTAGCCACCACAGATGAGCTGGTCATGCAGTAAGCTTTGCATGAGAAGTAAAGAAAAAAAAAAGCCAAATAAAAATGTTAAAAAAGATCAAGTCATTTATTAATTTTCTTTAATCTTAAAATGTGTTTTAATGTTGCTCTCTATTTTTAGATGACTAATATGTTTTGAAGAAGAGCTATAAATCCAACTCCCTTTATTTAATAATGTAAATCTCAGCTGCATTATTGTGTCATCAATAGGTGGCAAAACAGTGAATATGTAATCTAAGATAAAAGTGGATGTCAATGAATAAACAGCTGCACTAGAAACAGCAGCATAATAGTATTTATTAATAGCAAAAATAAAACAAACCAAGATTAAATACTAAAACTAAAACAAATAAATCAAATCAGGATATCAAAGTAAAAATAAAATAAAATTTATAATATTGATACTGGGTCTTCAATAAATAAAATGCATTTTTGATGCATTTTTTAAAGTCCCATGTAATTATGTCAATCACAATACCATAAAAGTTTCTCAAACAATACCACCTGAGTGCTCAGTTTTTGTTTATATTTTGCAACAATTTCCATCCTTGGCCTTTACATCTTGATAATTGCCCTGATTTCCTGCATGCTTTCATATTATGAAAAGAAACATACAAGAAACATACAATTTTTTTTTTTAAACTGACAATTTTTTTTATGAAGTAAGTTGTAAAATGTTGCATCTTGATCCATCTTTCCTTGTAAAGACTATGCTTTTATACACAATCTAGATGACTTGATCTTTTACTTGTAAAATTGCTGGATTTGTTTAGCATTAAAGAAGCATAGGCCCATTACTAAGTCCTTGTACACACAAAAAAATAGTCATCAGCTTAATTATTTAAATGATTAATTATTTAAAACCTTTCTTTTATGGTTTAGAACTGTAAAGCTTTCTATTTAAAAAAAAAATCCTAATTAATATGAAACATTTATTATCAGTCTTTTTGTTACCATTGGTATTTGCAAGATTTATTCACAGGAATGAATGTCAGTTTATTATTATTATATTCATGGAATTTGTTTTAGGTGATCATCCGTACTTCAATAAAATGGATGGAGTTTGTTGTAAATTAACATAGATGCTATTAAAGTGTAATTAGTGTATTAAAGTGACACCCATGGAACAATGCTGTTTAAAAAACCTTTGGGGTGTTCAAAATCCATTCAGAACTGTACATCCCACAAACCCATCGAAAGCCAATTTTAGTCCTTTTTTGTTCTTTTATTGACTTCAGTCTACATGGATCCACAGTTTCATAGTTAATATTTTTATTTTATAAATAGTGCTCAACTGTGGTTGACCCAACCCCCATAGTCCCGTAAGAGCATTATTAATATACACAAATCAATAACAATTTATTTACACTGTACAGCACAACAACTCTTTTCAACAGCAGACAGAGCTGAAGGTAAGAAATGGCAAATATATTCTTCTAGTAGGCTGTAGTTTTAATACAGAATTAGCTACTGTCTTGTTGTACTGTACTGCATTTTAGGAAGGCCTCTTTTTGGTCATCACCCTCCCCAGGAAGGTGAATGCTGGGTAACTAGAGATTTCCACCCCCGACCTCTGAGGAACATGATACCATAGAATGCAGTAACATAATTAAATTGTAGATTGTAAATCAGTATGTAACCAGTGATCAAACAAGCTTGTTTTTTTTCCTGTAGTCATCCCTGAGCAGCAATAAATCTGCAAATGAAATGGACTCTGACCACAACAAAGCCCAAGCAATTGGATATGATAGGAATGAGTAATATGACCAATAAAGTAAATACAAAGGTGTTTAAACCATTAACTACTATAAATGTCCAGATCTTTCAGACATGTATTTAATTCAATATAACTTTTTACAAAAAAAGAAAAGTGCCATCACTCTGGTGCCAAGTGGTGGTGCCACTCTGGTGCTTTACAATACACCTCATAACAAATAAAAGATAAAAATATTCTTTCATGATTCTTTCAGTCTTTTATGATTCCTTCCTTCATGCTGCCCTGACATAGGCCTGACAGGACTAATAAGGCAAGCATTGTACAATCAATAGTGCATATGGGACTAATATCCTATAGTTTAAAGACAGAAGCTGTTGTGCTTTCAGGGAATGATTGTACAGTAAATGCAATGATGTAACCAAAAGGGAATTTATTGACTTTTAGGAAAGTCTAACTTTATAAAAAAAATGCCAAGCATTTGAAATCAGTATTGATCTGCTTGGAAAATACTGAATTAAGAATGAATGTCAAGGGAGAGAAATCTCTATATTAGGATCTATATATTATTTAAAATCTATATATAGGATCTATATATTAAAAAATATTTTAGTACTATGTAATTTCATTTGAAGAACTATACCAGCCACTTCTTTATACACTATATTATGTGCATAACATCTTTTAAAGCAACCTATAATTTGGAAATAATTAACTTTAGAATCTTCAGTACTCAGAAATTCCTGAGATTCTTTGATGCAACAGTGGGGCCAGAAGGTAAGACATTTTAAACAAAAGTTTTAACATTAACAGAATTTCTTTATTATATACATATGGGTTTAAAAAAAGTGTATATTTCTAGTGTCAGTTTATTTTGATTGTCTGCAAAAATGTCTAAATTCAAAATAATCTGTAGGTCCATTTACAATAACCAATAGGTATGTACTCATTGATGAAGGTATATATTTATATATTACAGTATATAACAAACAATATTACCTCAGAAATAATGACCAACCAGCTGTAAGTACTTAATAGTTTTCACTTTTAGTTTTTCTATGTGTGTCTTTCCATACATAAAGTTCAAGATAAAAGTCAAAAACTACAGTGAGTTTCATATCTGTAGCTTCTCTGAATTACCAATTTTGATGATACAACCTTAAAAGCACATGATAAGACAAGAGTGGCAATGTGGTAAGATCAATAACAAACAATGTTTGAAAGAACAATATCTTAAGAGAAAAATGTGGTACAAGATAACATAATATAAAGATTGAGGGCTTTACAAATTAAACAAAACGTATATACTGCTCACAGCACCACCATTATTAATGGTAACAAGACAAAATTCGGAAAATAAGGTGAGGGCTAAAGTTGCCAATTTAAATTACCTGAGCTTGTGTTTTTGAGTAAACATGTGCGCTGAGAGACAAAGGCTAAGAGATTTTATAGGCTGTGTTTTTCTAGACGAGGCCGCCATTCTAAACAATAATGACTTTTTAATGTGAAGCTGTGATTACATTGTCATGGTGAAATACGGAGGACCCTTGGACTGCTTGAAGACAAGGGGCCACATGTGAAATACTACAACAGCATAGATTACGCCACAGACCTGGGTAAACCAATCTTCATAAATTCAGATCTAATCTTTGTGAACTCTGCTACGTCAAATGGTGTGAGTGCTCCATGATGTACTGAGAGTTGGGTGTTTTTGTGTTTGTGGCAGTACTTTGGGTTTAATGGTCAAATTTAGACATTACTGCTGACCAAGAAAGTGTGCAGCACTGTTTACTTACATGGCGATAAAGTGGTTGTCACTTGGCATTCTACATAGCATTTGCATACTGATTAAAACAAAATTTGTACATATATATGTACAAAAATTTAAAGTCACCATAATATTTTAGACAATTAAGTCATTAAAACATCTTTATGGATGTGTTCATTAATAATTCTGATATATTCAGTAAAATGTAATTCTACAAATGACAAAAGGTAACAATAATATAACAATAATAAAACAAACATCTGAAAACATTATGAATTAAAAAAAAAAAGTTCATGTGTGAGGAATTTGGAGACCATTTAACATAATAATAATAATAATAATAATAATAATAATAATAATAATAATAAGTCACATTTTACATCATAAGCTGACAAAAAATAATTCTAACATGTCCCTCTGTGATGTAGATACCAAGCTAAAGTCACATATCAACATATTTGTGTGGATATCACTGACTCTGGCAGTGTGTCACTGACCTCTATCACATGGTTGAACAGAAATAATCTCTTTTTGATGTGCAAGAACTCCTCAGAACCCCAGGCATTTTTTCTGATTCATGTGACATGGCTCTTGGTCAGCTTTTGTGCCTCATAAGCTCTACTAAAAGAAAAAAAAATCCATGGAGATTAAACCAATATGGAAAAAGATTTTCACAGCTGTACTACTCATTTCACAAATGTGTTACAGTAACATTTAATTTTCCAGTTGGGGAGAGCACAAATTGTTCCACTAGAGCTTAATGATGAGTTATGGTGTGTGAATGTGGCGGTTAGATGCCACAGAGGAATATTGGCTCTTTCTTCTCCAAAAAAATATATACAGATAACATAGTAACCTTTTCTATACAAAGGCGTCACACATTTTCCACTAAGCAGTGAGATGAATCAAACCAGACAGAAGATTTTGATGATAGCAAAAAGGCTTAAGACATTATATTCAGGTTTAAAATTACAGCCAGTGCAGTACTAGCATTTACATAATTTAAATCATCTATTACTTTTTTTTAAAAAACTACTTTAAGTAGTAGATTTAAAATATTATGAATTCTGTAAATTACAATAGATAATATTTTTGTTTCATGTTTTTTTGTAAAGTAATCCAAGTATATAATTGCTCCTTGTGCTAAAAACACAAAACATTGATATATGTAGGAAAGGGTGGACCCTAACCCTAAAAAGTCAACTTGTTTATTTCTATATTTTTTCCTCCCATAGATATTTAAATTATTTTTCATCATTGCACTTTAGAAAAGTTCTCTTACATCTCTTATTTTATACTTAGGTTTGCTTTCAATTAAGGTACACCTATTTTTTGAAACCATGAAGCCGAACCGAGAGTGTATGCAAATATAAAAAATTTTTTTTTAAAAAAGCACAAAAACTAAATTTCCATTAGCAGACAACCATCATTTTGAGCATGCAAAATCGTGGTGTGGCATGTATGGAAAAGAATAAATATTTAAATTCTGGCATGAGCCGATAGAGAAAATATAGATACCACTCTCTTCCTCATGTCAAATTGATACAAAACATGGCAACGTGTCATGCCTCTGAAGAACTGTAAGTTAGTGACACCTGTAAATAAAGCTGTTTGGGCTTTGTGTTAAGAATGATCAGGAATAGTGTCTTAACCTTGCATAATAAAATCCAAGAAAAAAAAGAATTACATTAAACACTCTTTTTTTTAAAACATATCCTAATAGTGTTGTCTACCTCTGCACTCATTTGTCTTTCAGAAATCACAAACAGACAAGCACCTTCTGCCACTTATTTACAATCTGGGTTTTTTTTTACCATCTCCAGTTTACGGACTACCCACTGCACCCCTAAAATAAATGTAAATTAATCAAGTTTGCATCTAATTTTCAGCATTCTTAGATTCTTAGCAATTCTTACTTTCCAGCTTGTCCTGAACCAAGATAGTTGCTGGGTTGGATAAATTCTTACAGTGTACCTAATGTCATTTGTAAAAAGACTTAAATAAGAAATAAACAAGAAATAAACAAATAATGCACTTATGTTAATGACCTCAAATGTTTTTCTGGATTTAAGTTGTATCCATTTAAAATTATAACTATTAATATAATTTTGCAGATATGTTTCATTTTAAGTACAGCAGCAGTAAAAACCAAATCTTAAAAATAACTTAACCTATACCCCCACCAACACCACCAAAGTGATTCATGGATGCTAAATGACTTTTGGAGCTGGTAAAACTGGTCCTCTCATTAAAAAATCATGTTAGCTACACTGGTTCTAATTAAATAACAAATCACCTCTGAGGCAGTTTGGCAGAATCACAATGTGCAGGCAGGTTATGAAAAAACATTGAGTGCTAGTCTGCAATCCACATTGCTATTACCCATGGTGATCTCACCAAAGATGCTCAATCCTGCAGATATGCAAAGAGTCCAAAAGGTACAACAAAACATAATGAATGAAATAAAAGTAAATAGGGGAATAAAAAGCAAATAAAATATTATTATTATTACCTCCTTGAACAGCATGATTTTATTAGAGAAAAGTCCTGCAGACTTAATTGAACTGCTCTCCTACATCTTTTTAGGAATTTTAGTTACTTAATAAAAGGTTATTGTTAAACCGCTGATGAATTGACTTGTTAATTTTTGCTAGCTTTAAATCTGTCAATTAACAGAAGCAAAGGTAATCTTAAATGAACACAAGCCATATGTTACAATGTGACAAGGTTTATTATAGTTAAATGAATTATAAAAGAGGTGTCAGCTATGAATATAATCAAAAAGAATGTAATACTGTCATTGTCACTCTTTAAAAATAGCAAAATAAAAAGAAGAGACAAGAAAGTTTTATTATTATTATTATTATTATTATTTTTTTACTAATTCTAACCAATATATTTAATTTTATTTAATTTATAATATTTTAAAATACAGTATTGCAGAGAAGCATTTGAGTTAATAGATTTAATCAGTGGAGAGTCTATAGTATCTACAGGGATGAGAGTTAATGGGTGATTAAAATGCCATGTTCATGACTGCAGTTTCACACGCCAGCCTATAATGCTAAACTTCAGAAATAAAATTGTTATTTGGTCCTGGCACATTCTGTCTCCAATACTGTGACCAGGCAAATGTAAAACTTAAAAGTTAAAATGTGAAACCCACATAAATAAGTATAAATATATAATGCAATCGTGCTTTCAATCTGATTTTAAAATGTGTACCAATTAGGAATGATCATGTTATTAGTCTTTTGTTTTCATGTATTTGCTGCTTTATTGAGTGTGCTCACTCACTGTCACTTACTAAATAAAATAAGGACAGTAATATTTTACCAATGATTGGAGTAATGGTCTGATGTAATTCCAGTTCTGTAAAGGTTAATGATTTATTTTTTATACTGTATTTTCATATGTTTTAAAAAAAATTAAATGTTTTTTTTCTAGAGTAAACCCATGCAAGCTGTATTTGGGTTTGCTGGGGCAGCAGGTCATTGTTGGATTTATATCCACACTTACACAAATACAGCTAGAGGAAATGTCAATCAGCCAATCGACCAAATGCAACACATTTCAGGAGGTGGCAAAAGCCCGGGCAGAGTACAATGAGGAAACTCACTAGGGTGAGAGGAGAATGTACAAACATCAGACATGCATTAGAACAGTATAGATGGTTCACAGTTGCCGTAAAAACTTTTGTACTGTGTAAAATTGTGTCGGCATAACTGAGTCAATCACAAATTGTTGAGCTAAATTTTCAGTAATAACAAGAAATACATAACACGAATATGATCATTAGCAATAATAAAAACAACATGAACTCAGGAGCATTTCTTCTTCTTACTGTACTTGGCAAACAAGACTAAACCAGACTACACCATCCCTTAGGTACACAAGGGATTCTTAATAGCTCACTGGCCTGAATTAGTAAGTGCTGCCCTGTCAACTTTGATCTTCACACAAACATCTGATGAATGTTCTTTGAAAGGGTGGAGAGCTAAGGGAATATGTTAAGGGGGACTACATGATGTTATTGTTTTAGGAAGTGAGGCATCACAAATTTGGAGTCGGGGTTTAGTGGATGTATACTAGACACAGATGGTAAATTAATTATAGGGTGCATTGACAAAGTAATGTAAAGGAGAGTTTTGATGTCTAAAATATTTTGTTGATAAAAAAAATACAGTGCATGGTACACTTTGCGTAGTGTCAGACAAGAAACAAAACATAATCTTTATCATAATTAGTTTTAAATGCGGTTTGCTAAACATGCACCACCTGTTTGTCAAAATGTTTGTCATCCTTTATTTACTCCCATTGTCAACCGCTGGTTTACATCAACAGTATCTATTTTGACTGGATTTTTTGGCCATTTCTTTCATGGTATACACTATTGCTGTTGTTTAAAACCTACCTGGTTTAAAATATTAGCTCTATGTAACCTAACACAAATTACTATCTCTCTTTAAAGTCTACTTTTAAATTTTCTCATGCTAATGTTGAGGTATACTAAAACTGATACATAAAAAAAACTGATGTCTTTATTTTATGTGGCATTCCTGGGTCACATGTCTAATTGTCAAATAGGAAAGCGAACATCATTAAAAAACAGGCGTCAATAATAAAGTAACAATAATTTAATAATAATAATAATAATATATTTTATATTAAACATCGAACAAAATGTAATATTAGACAAAATATTTGGAATGTAGCACACATCCATGCATAACAGCTTACCATAAAAGTTAAAAAACATACGTTTTTGAAAGTGACAATGACAAGTAATGGCAACATAAATTATCCACCAGTACTTTATGATACAGCTGTGCCAGTCCTTTGAGACATGACTCAATAACGCTGTTACCTACAACAACATGATAAAGACAGGAAATTGTTCCTGACCATCCATTATAATACAATATCCTATTGCCTTATGGGCTGTGAAGGTGTAAGCAATTCCTTGTTGTGCAATAAAGAGACAAGGACAGAGTGACCGGAAAAGTGCCTTACCATTCCTGTTTGCCGCTGATAAAGAACAGACCTCATTAGGACTAGTCATTTATCTAAGGTGGCATATTCTATATCTGATATTATGAACAGTTTTCTTGCTTATTTTGTCACATTTTATTCTTCATTTTAGATAACATTGTGTTGAATACTCGCCAATTTACATTTTACTGGGGAATATTTATACCTGAGGGTGAAAAGAAAGTCAACTGAGATAAAATAATGGCACTATAATTATAAAACGATCTTTATAATTAAAGTAATATTCCTGTTAATCTTTTTGAGGGGCAAAAAAGATTGGTAGTAATTCTGAAGATCTCAACTCAGAATTCAAAAACAATCTCTCAAAACATGTACTTAAAATTCCCTGCCTTTTCTGTTCAATTATTCTGTACTACTTTGGCCTTTGCTTCTGACATCTATAATGATTTTATATATGAAATGCAGTGAACTGAAGATATGGCTAAATCTAATAAATCTTTAATAGAATCTCTAATTGAATATTGTCTCTTTTACGTGATGAATTCTAAAAATGAATTCTGTCCACATAGTCTTCCAAACTGAATCAGGTATATGGAATAAGAAAACAAGCTCTGAATACAAAACATATATTGGGGATTACATCACATCTTTTAGCAGACATTTTTATTACAGGTACAGGGTCAACTCTGATTCATCACCCTTAAAGCAATGTGGGATAATGGCCTTGTTCAAGAGCCCACATTGGTAACTGTGGTGGATTTGGGATTTGAACCCCCAACTTTCAGCTCAGTAGCCCAACACCCTAACCACTGATGTACCACTCCCTTGGGAATAAGGGATGTCTGTAAGTAGCCTGGAGCAGCCATGGACTACCATGCACAGGATCATCTGACTGCGATGGTATTGTTCTGTGTTTAGATAACTGGATTTGATAAGCATGCAAATATTAACCACATTTGGAAGTCAGATACTATGTTATATAACAATTTTACCCTCAAACAACATGAGAATGGCACAATTATCATTATAATTCTGTATATTTTTTTTGGTTTCATCACTCTTACGGTAACTTAAGTTGAATTTTTAAAAAATGTGTTTATGTAACATTATGTCATTACATTACTCAACAACCATAATAGGTTAATAAGACAGTAGCTTAGTATAGATATGGCAAGAGACAAGATTTATCAATTATACAAAAGAGCTTCATGAACAGATTGTATTTAAACAGCATTTCATGCAACTGTTGTCTGATGTTGACACCACACGTTGACAACACATGCTGACACCACAATTCCGTAGCTGCTGCAATCACTCTTCTCACTGCATGAAAAAGGATGTACATTGATTATCTGCATAACCTCCTGCAGGTACGTTAATCGTCCTTAATTAAGGTCCATTGCCATCGGGTTTGCCTCCCGCACCTGGTGTTACTGCACTCCTGCCACATAATCATTCTTCTCCAAAAAAAATAAAAAACTTGCTACTGTATGTGGTAGTTATAAAATAAAAATTGCAAGCCAAATTATAATTATTCTTCAGGAATTACTGCTTACCTTAAAAACCTTAGCTAAGGTTCTGTGTACAATGTTTTTATTACTTGTCATTATTTCCTGTTTGCTATTCTTCTCATGCCCTGCCAAGAACAGGATTCTAGACGTGGTTCACAAGTGTCAGGTATGTTCTCACAAGCATAAAAAAAGAAAAGGAAACACTCTCCAGACTCCTTGAAATGAGATGCACTGAGAGACCATGTCAGAATTACAAAGGACAGTCTGCACTGAATATCATGCTTTCCTTACTTAAGGGCAAAACATCTTAAATACTGATTGTGTATTAAATAATACCCCAGAAATAGAATACACCACAGGTATGCTATGGGTCACGTGCCATAAAAGAAATAATTTGATGCTATGCTTACTACATAGGATTTTCATGTGCCCTTATGTATTTTATGTTGCTTTAATTAATTCTATCCCATGGGTGGCATAGTGGTTAGCATGTTTCTCAGTGCTGGGTATCCAGGTATGAGTCCCGATCTGGGCAGGGTGTCCATGTTCACATTGTGTTTCCCGTGGGTTTCCTTCCAGGTTACCTCCCACAGTCCAAAAACATGGATTAAAGTTTAATTGAATGCTCTATAATGCCATATAGTGTGTGCTTGTGTGTCTGTGTGAGGGAGTGTGGAAGTGAGACTGCCCAGCGCCCTAAATGTTCGCCCCAGGATGGGCATTAGAACCTCCCACAAGCCTCGCAACCCTGATTTATTGATGCTCATATTTACCAGCATGCCGTGCCCATGGCCTAAAAAAAACGAACCCTCTTAAGAGGCACTGGTGCTACAATGGGTAATAATAATAATTATTATTATAATAGCTGTAATATTGTAGCTTTCGTCCATCAGCCAAGAGCTTTCTGATGAAATCACAAATATTTTGTACATTTAACTAAAACATTTTTTGTACAAATATGTTTAATGGCATAACTATATTCCACATTTACTACAGTATTCATGGGAACCCACAGGTGCAGTAACTGCCTCTTTATAGAGGCTGAGAAATAGAGGACAGCGGGCAGCTGGAGGAGGTAAGTAAGCACCAGTGAACTGTGTAATAGTCAGTGTTACCTCAGAGTTGGGTTGGATGTTCCCATTTAAAAGTCTCTACAACACAATGCATGCATTATGGAAAGTATAAAGCTAATGGAGCAAATTTATACAGAATACACATTATAGTGTAACAGTATAACATTTAACAGAATGTGTAATGCTTTTCCACTTGTTTTTTTACTTTTCCTATTAATTAGGGAAAACATGGTACCATTGGTTTTGTACTTCTAGGTATGTCTAGTTGTTGCTATCATTTGCACTTCAAAACCTACCAGTATAAATATCAGGGTGTGTGCTTAATGTATGCAGAGATTAATGTATGTATTATCTTTCTTTTAAAAGTAATATGTTGTTGCTCATTAAAAGTTTTTTTTTTATTAAAGTATAACTATAACTTTGGCCAGCTGTAAGCAAATTCTACAGCACTTAAAGCCATATGTTACTTTAGCAGATGGTGAAAATACATCACAGCAGTTTTTCACTCAGCTAAGAAATGTCAGATTGCACAGGAAGAATTCATTCATTCATTATCTCCCGCTTATCCTCTATTAGGATCGCGGTGGGGTTCCCCATGCCCATCCAGGGGAGAACGTCTCGGGCGCTGGGCAGATAGACCCAGGACAGGGCACCAATCCATCGCTGGGCACACATTCACTCACACAGACACACTCTATAGGGGGCAATTTTGAGAATTCAATTAACTTGTTCCATGTTTTTGGACTGTGGGAGGAAACCGGAGAACCCGGAGGAAACCCACGCAGACACGGGGAGAACATGGATAGGGTTTCGAACCGAGGCGAACGTGCTAACCACTAAGCCACCGTGCCGCATCACAGGAACAATATTATGTAAAATGTATTATGTAAAATTTAAGCAAACATCCCAAATTAAGCTTGGTTCAAGGCTTAGTTAATATTTATTAGTGGACCACCTGCGAATAGGCATAGTCTACAATATACTGGCAGATGTATAGTTGTGCATTATTTGATATTAACTGTAAATATCCATGTTGCAATTAGAGTTTTTTTTAGTATCTTCTGTGGAAAAAAAGGAAGAACATGTAATATAGAATGCAGTAAGATTTAGATCAGATTGCTTTTAGCTACTAAGACACACACACACACACACGCGCACACAAAGAAAGAGACAAAGGATCGTGAGTAAGAGTTCTTTTCCTTGCCCTGGGTTAAAAGACATTCAACCGTGAAATTCAATATGAGGCCACAGTCAGATACATACACCATATACAACCTGGCATTTGAGCTACTTGCTTTATCACATGTAGTAAAACGTTTAAAATCCTACAGTATTTCAACAGAATAACTAATAATGATAATAAACAACACCTTAAATTTAACTGTTTTAAAGAGCGTCAGTAAATAACAATACATTGTACAGATAAAAGGTTGTTAATTTAAATTGTGTTAAAAAAAATGTAGAATGCATGTAGCAAAAATTTTTAAAAGAAAGTACATGTATTAACACAGATTAGTTTAACGCTAAGCAGTTGTGTTCTTGGCCCTTTATTTATTTTAAGAGTTTAATATTTTTTACCTTATGGCAGTACTGACCTGAATGCAATGTGCAATAAAAAAAATCTAATCTCTATAGGGTAGTGGTCCCCTAGTACTCTTGTTATCCTGCAGTAGAAGGTAAAAAAAAAATATGAATTATTAAATGGAGTTCTCAAGGCTGAAGGTCAGGGATGGATTTTTAAAAAATCCTCGTTATTAAAAATGTATGTTAGCTGAATTGTCTGGTTAGAAAAAAAAGGGAAAAAAAAGAACATTCACTCACAAACACACATATTCTTTGTTATTCCTTTAATTTAAGTAATCAATAATTACTTAAATGTGTTGAGCTGTCTTCAAATGTCTTGTCATATCCATCGCTTTTCACATTTGGTAAAGTGAGGTCAATAAGCAAATATTTATGTCCTTGATGCATTGTTTAATGTTTAGTTGGCTTGTGTTCAACAATACATGTCTATCTTAGGTACAGCTCTGACAGTGTTGTTGCCAGTTATACATTTGATAAGATTATTCTTCCCTCTGACTAGGTCTCTTGGGTTTCTAGGCTAATCAGTTTTTACGATTGGGTTTACATCTCATCAGTGTACAGTCCTGTAGTTTGACCACATTCACTTCTCTACATCATTTAGTTCTCTCCATAGACAAAGTTATGGACTTTATTTCTGGCCAGTAGTTTTTCTAGATGACTGTAGAACAACTTTTTGCACACAGTGTGGGTCCAAGCTCCGTACCTCTTTAACTTTAACTTAAGGTTGGTTTATAGTTTTTCAGTTACTTTAAATTAAATACGGTTTTCAATTCTATAAACTGTTAACAAGCTTATTTGTAAAACGTCCATTACACAAAACATTTGAAAATTATAATATAAAGTCCTGCACCCATTAATAATGCACTTTAAATGCATTATATAAGACATTAACCCATTATTTAAAAATTTGCATATGCATATTTTTTATGGGAACATCAGTTTGATGGATAATCAATATAACCAAAGATCATAAGCAATAATATACTTTTTATTTACCAGAACTATATGCAAACGAAGACTGCATTTTTTGTGTGTAGTTTCAGATTGACAGCGCATACTGATCTCAACCCTTGTTCCAGCCATATTAGCACTTCATCAAACTCTCACTAGCACTAGTTCCATTAGCCATTTGTTGCTGGTGTGTTGCAGAACCTAAAAGGCATTACACAGAAATTGTCATGAACCCCCTCAAATGCTGAACGCCATAATTTCATTTGCTTTTTTAACAAGCAGCACCAAGTTGCTACACTGATTATAGTATAGTACAGTATAGTATAGTATAGTGAGTATAGTAAACCAACCTGACCCTGCCAGCTTGTCCATAAAATAAATAAATAAAGGAATACATTTTGCTTAGAAATGGCATAAAGGAATCAATGATTTACACAATCCCTCTGTCTGAACCCTATATCTAATCAATATAAACCAAGATTATAAGCAATAATATTACTTTTATTTACCTTTGCCACCTGTAATAATATTATGGAAAATTACAGTCTAGAAAATCATAAAAACCTCAGCTGAGTGTCCATGAGTGCACATGGCTCTAGAGCTTCCAGTGTTTGCTGTATTAAGTTGTTGGGTTGTATTACAACTCTGTCAGTCTTGTTCTTAAGAGGAGAACTGGGAGTGTGCCACTATGTATTAACTGTGATCAAAGCTATTATGACTTTGATGAATGTTGTTCATTAGGCACAGAAGAGTGGCTCTATATGTGCCAGCTATGTGTTTGAAAGAACGGGAATACAAGAATGAAAAAAGAAAGAATTAAGGCATGAGAAAATAAAGACAATAACCACTTGGAGTAGAGTTTGCTGCAATAAGATACCTGCCTCGTGTTTAAATAACTGCACATTAATTGAATTATTTTAGTGTATTATAATCGTTTTACACTTAAAACCGAAAATTAACATTACTTATTTTGTTATATATATATATATATATATATATATATATATATAGCCACAAGGGGGAGACCGTCACCTTAGATAAACACAACCCATCTACAAATTATTAAAAATAAATGAATAAATAAAAAAAGTTAATATATAAATTACAAAAACATGACAGGTGGCGCTTCCTGATTACTAATTAAACATTTTATTATGTCAAAGCAAAAAGGTTACTTTCTGTTAATTTAATGCATGAACATTCAGGGTAATGGTTAAAAAAATGTTCCAACTCAATTTTTGCTAAATAGATTGGTGTGGTTCAAGCAGGTCCAGTGTATTATTTATTTATCACACACACACACACACACACACACACACACACACACACACACACACACCTCTGGTTCCAGCCACTTTAGCACTTCAACAAAGTCTCACTATAGCACTAGTTCCATCAGCCATTTGTTGCAGAACCTAAATGGCATTACAGAGAAATTGTCATGAACCTCCTCAAATGCTAAACACCATTGTTTAGCATTGTTTTTTGCTACTTAAACAAGCAGCACCATAAGTTGCTACACTTATTGAGTATAGTAAACCAACATGACCCTGCCAGCTTGTCCAGAGTGTCATCGATACATAGCAGCAGAAATAAATTTAGCTTAGCAATGGCGTTAAGGTGTCCATGATTTACACAATCCATCTATTCATAGTTTTTTTCTCAAAACCAGTACCACCCAAATGTTCATGGGCTGCTGGAAGGTTCAATTACTCCTCCCACTGTAATCTGCTATCTCACTCAGGGAAGACAACATTGCTATATCTGAATTGATACATGATGCACTTTCTATTCAGTTCCAGACAGGGTATTATCATCTCAAATTCTTGCTTCTCATATCAATTTAGCCATGAAGTCATTCAGATGGCAGGACAATTGTCAATGTTTGCAGTTTTATTAAAACAAATTTTTAAAGCAGTGAAAATTGCTGAAAATAAATCATCTTTTTGATTGTGACTTTCCACAATGGCATGCATCTGCACATGCACAAGAAAATGGGTGGTATCAAACCTAGATAGTCAAAATAAGGTCCAATAAAATAAATAAATTCTCCACAGTTAATCTACAACACCACAACAGCCCATACATGCCCTCTGCACCAAATTATATTAATGCATTCAATTCTCTCTTTCAATCCTTTTTGCTATTTTTATTAGTAACTTCATGTTCCTGGGTATTGTCCACCTACTATTCTTATAATCCAATCTATTTTTGTTTGCAGAACTGCTGATTACTGAATATATAAATAGAATAATCAATATTCTGAGTGTATTGTACAAAGTGTCGTGTGAAAAAAAAAATCAGGACATCCGCAGTTAAATAAACACTAACAATAAATGTATACATTATGATACACATTTGTAAGATACTTAAATAATTTGCTCAGCATTTCCATACAATGTAAAAACAATATAGTCACAAGATTATAATTATTTTCCTGACTAAAGAGGTAAACCTGATGACTTGAGGGTGGGAATTGATCTTAAATTATTCCATAGCTTTTCAAGTTATTAGAAATATGGGTACAATATGTCAAAATGTCTGTCCCTGAAGGAGGAAAATAATATTTTTAAATTATAGTAAAAATAAACAACTACAATAATCAATAATGTATAAATACTATGTCTGTTTTTAGACTTAAAGGATTCTAATAAAATAACATACACACTTTTTAAAAACTTTTATTTGTAATATAAATGTTTATATTAACTATTAAAATGTCTTTCAAAAAACAAAGATATTTATGTCATAATATTCATGTTTTCTATACTTCTATATTAAAATTGCAAATGTAAGCCTGGTGGTTAATTAATTAAAACCTTGCAATAATCATTTGCACATTTTTCTAAAGCAAACTTGTATTAACTCAGAATTTGATTTAATGAGCACTGCAAAGTACACAGAATGGTGTAAGAGAGTGCTGTGTATAAAAGTGAACGTGCAAGCGTGTTCATAGATTGATTCATTCATTAGGTGGATGATAGATGAAAATGTGAATTGTTCAGACAGCAACATTACACACCATGGATGGGTGGATTGAAGGGAAGGCAATGATCAATTGCTTAATTAATCTATAAAATCCGAAACCATACCCATCAATCTTGGCAGAATAACATGTTTGCATTCAAAGACTTGAGTGAGGTTAATTGATTTATTTGTAGTGTAGTTATTTCGGCAAAGCAATGTGGATGCAGAGCATTTGCCATGACCCTTTTTTTTTCCAACAATATGATGGCCATTGTATCCAAGGCACCGCGTTACAGCTTACTGAGCTGCGGCAATAAATAACAGGCTTCATTCAGGAAAGAGTAATCCCATAACAAAGAACAGACCAATAATCCAGCCCCTGCGTTGCTTCTTCATTTCTTAGCAAAGTCAATACGGAGGATGTTAACTACCTGCTCTATACGGCAGCATGTGGACAAAGAAAGATGAGGAAATTGGATTGTGTTGGATCAGTGTCTGATATTTCAAAAAAAATCTAGAGTAGATTTTAACTCACAGGAACGGTTAACAATGTGAAATTGCACTCATTTTTGTCGAGCTACAAAGATACAAAAATCACTGTTTATCTGAACATGCTTAGACACTGCATGTGGTGGACAAAGTGACTGGCTGGGTATGCATCACTCATTTTTCATCCTGCTGGAGGGGAAAGGAGGCTGCTCCGTGTTGGAGGAATTCCCCTACCCCCGCTTATAGGTAATTTGTCTCCCTGCTAAGGATACATTAGGAGTCATTTTTAGGCTCCATCAGTGCAGTCTGGATGTACTTGCATAAATATTATCACTGGAATGTGGCCAAAGACAACCAAGAGACACATATACATACTGCTGTTGAATCAACATGCTTTGCATTAAAGAGACAAAGGAGCCTTTCCGCTGTTCATTGCCACTGATTAAATAAAAATATACTGATAATATGGTATGATGATAAAGAGATGCATAGATGGATGATTAAATCAGCACAAGTTCTACCATATAATATATTGTGCAGGAATTACAAAATAAGCATATATTAAATACATCCATCCATCCATTATCTTCCGCTTGTCCGGGGTTCGGGTCGCGGGGGCAGCAACCGAAGTAGGGAGACCCAGACCTCCCTCGCCCCAGCCACCACCACCAGCTCGACTGGGGGAACCCCAAGGCGTTCCCAGATCAGCTGAGAGATATAATCCCTCCAGCGTGTCCTGGGTCTTCCCCGGGGCCTCCTTCCAGCCGGACTTGCCTGGAACACCTCCCTAGGAAGGCGCCCAGGAGGCATCCTTACCAGATGCCCGAACCACCTCAACTGGCTCCTTTCAATGCGGAGGAGTAGCGACTCCACTCCGAGTCTCTCGCGAATGACCGAGCTTCTCACCCTATCTCTAAGAGAGAGCCCAGCCACCCTGCGGAGAAAACCCATTTCGGCCGCTTGTATTCGCGATCTTGTTCTTTCGGTCATTACCCAAAGCTCATGACCATAGGTGGGGGTCGGAACGTAGATTGACTGGTAAATCGAGAGCCTTGCCTTGTGGCTCAGCTCCTTCTTTACCACAACAGACCAGTATAGGGTCCGCATCACTGCTGACCCCGCGCTGATCCGTCTGTCAATCTCACGCTCCATCATACCATCACTCGTGAACAAGACCCCGAGATACTTAAACTCCTCCACTTGAGGCAAGATCTGATCCCTTACCCAGAGAGGACTCTCCACCCTTTTCCGACTGAGAACCATGGCCTCAGATTTGGAGGTGCTGATTTTCATCCCAGCCGCTTCACACTCGGCTGCAAACCGATCCAGCAAGAGCTGAAGTCCGCAGCCTGATGATGCCAACAGGACCACATCGTCTGCAAACAGCAGCGACGTGATCCTTAGATCACCAAACCGGACACCCTCCATCCCCTGGCTGCGCCTAGAAATTCTATCCATATAAATAATGAACAGAACCGGTGACAAAGGACAGCCCTGACGGAGTCCAACCCTCACTGGAAACAAGTCCGACTTACTGCCGGCCATGCGAACCAAGCTCCTGCTTCGCAAATATAGGGACTGAATGGCCCGTAGTAAGGAGCCATGTACCCCATACTCACGAAGCACCTCCCACAAAATACCCCGAGGGACACAGTCGAAAGCCTTCTCCAGATTCACAAAGCACATGTAGACCGGATGGGCAAACTCCCATGAACCCTCAAGGATCCTGGAGAGAGTGAAGAGCTGGTCCAGTGTTCCACGACCAGGACGAAAACCACACTGCTCCTCCTGTATCCGAGGTTCAACTATCAGTCGGACTCTCTTCTCCAGTACCCCTGCATAGACTTTGCCGGGAAGGCTGAGGAGTGCAATTCCCCTGTAATTGGAACACACCCTCCGGTCCCCCTTTTTAAAAAGAGGCACCACCACCCCCGTCTGCCAGTCCAGAGGCACTGCCCCCGATGACCATGCAATGTTGAAAAGGCGCGTCAGCCAAGACTGCCCCACAACATCCAGAGCTTTGAGGAACTCCGGGCGGATCTCATCCACCCCCGAGGCCCTGCCACCAAGGAGCCCTCTGACTACCTTAGCGACTTCAGCCACAGTGATGGACAAGCCTCCTCCCGGGTCCTCTGACTCTGCCTCCTCTTCGGAGGGCATATTGGTGGGATTGAGAAGGTCCTTGAAGTATTCCTTCCACCGCCTAATGACGTCCCCAGTCGAAGTCAACAGTGCTCCCCTTCACTATATACTGTGTTGGTTGCACACTGCTTTCCCCTCCTGAGTCGCCTGACAGTTTGCCAGAATCTTCTAGGAGCCGACCGAAAGTCACTTTCCAAGGTCTCACCGAACTCCTCCCACACCCGGGTTTTTGCCTCCGCGACGCACAAAGCCGCAAATCGTTTGGCCTGTCGGTACCGATAAGCTGCTTCTGGAGTCCCACAAGCCAACCATGCCTGATAGGACTCCTTCTTCAGCTTGACGGCATCCCCTACACGAGGTGACCACCACCGTGTTTGAGGGTTACCGCCACGACAGGCACCAACTACCTTTCGACCACAGCTCCTGTCCGCCGCCTCAACAATGGAGGAACGGAACATGGCCCATTCAGGCTCGATGTCCCCCACCTCCCCCGGAATGAGGTTAAAGCTCTGACGGAGGTGAGAGTTGAACATCTTTCTGACGGGTTCTTCTGCCAGACGTTCCCAGCAAACCCTCACTATACGTTTAGGTCTGCCTGGTCTGACCGGCATCTTCCAAGTTCAAGTTCAAGTTATTTATTTATATAGCGCTTTTTACAACAGTACATTGTCACAAAGCAGCTTTACAGAATGAAAAGCCTTTAAACCCCCAAAGAGCAAGCCGAAGCGACAGTGGCAAGAAAAAACTCCCTTTTATGTTGTTATTCAAGGAAGAAACCTTGGGAGGACCAAGACTCAGTGGGGGACTCATCCTCCTTGAGCGGCCAGGCAGCNATCCACACTGCACCGAACCCCTATTACTACCCCCCCCACAGGTGGTGAGCCCATTTGAGGGGGAACCCATGTAGCTCCTTCGGGCTGGGCCCGGCCGGGCACCATGGGAAAGTGCCCGACCACCAGACGCTCGCTGACGAACCCCATCCCCGGGCCTGGCTCCAGGGTGGGGCCCCGATAACCCTATATCGGGCAGGGTACACAAGTTCTTGTTGTCTTTTTTCATAGGGTTTTTTTTTTTTTCGGACCACTCTTTGTCTGGCCTGTCACCTAGGACCAATTTGCCCTGGGAGACCCAGCCAGGGGCTTTTTGCCCCAGACAACATAGCTCCTAGGATCATTCAGGCACGCAAACTTCTCCACCACGGTAAGGTGGTGATCCAAGGAGGAGTATATTGAATACATAAAAAAACATTATTCTCAGATTTATGGTTTAAAGTTTACATTCTCTAAAATCACACATAAAATGTTACTTGGTATACCAAACTAAAACCCCACTAAAGGCCAACGAAAAATAATGTAACCAAAATAATGTAGCCAGTACAATAATCTAAGTTTGTATGAGATATTATTTGATTGAGATAAATTGGTCTAATTTATTTTAGCTTAAATTACTACTTTAAAATGGCAGGCTTGTGTCATTACCTTAACCATTTACCCTATATTAGAGTTTCCAGCCCATTTTTAGCGCTGTGGCAGATACATCTATGACCGCATGCCAATCCATCCCCGGGTACACACTCACTCACTTAGACACACTAGATAGGGACAATTTAGATATGGACAATTTATAGCAGCCAATTTACCTTGAATCCATGTTTTAGACTGTGGGAAAACCAAAGAACTTCGAAAAACTTACACAGGAACAAGGAAAACATGGACTCCTATGTTGGGATTTGAACATGGATCCCCAGCACTGAGAGGCAAACATGCTAACTGCTAAGCTAATGTGCAGCCCAAAATGATTCATTGTGGAAAATAACTTTCCTGACATTGATGAGATAAGATTCTTTATTATAGATTTAGCAAAACTATTATTTTTGATACCACAAAGGTGTAGATTGCACCCACAAAGTAGTCTTAGCTATTTGCAACATTTCTGCAACACCAATGCAAAATTCTTGCTTGGTAAAAAATAGTGAAATAAAATTTATACCATGGTCAAAATTAATACACAAATCATATTTTTCTCAGTTTTTTCTAGGATTGGTCTATGCAAATGACAGTTAGTATATAATACAAGACATCGACCATTGGAGTATAAATAAAGTTTTATTGAACAAACCTCCCAATGATAACAATATATTCTTCAAAAATCAAAAAACTCGAAATGCACTGTTTCCAAATTATTATGCACTACAGAGCAACAAAGCTACTGTTTTGATCTGAACTGCCTCTAACCCTCATAATTATTTTTTAAGGATACTCTAGAGGTTCTCTATAGGTTTGAGGTCAGGGGAAGATGATGGCCACACCATGGAGTTTCTCCTTTCTTTTATGCCCACAGCTGCCAATGACACAGAGGTATTCTTTGCAGCATTAATTGATGCATTGTCATGCATAAAGATGATTTTTTTTTTCCCGGAAGGCAGGGTTCTTCTTTTTCTACCATGGAAGAAAGTGGTCTGTATATGCTTCAGTACTTTGCTGAGTTACCAGCCCTTGCCCCATGATTCCAGACTGAATCATGACTCCGCCAGCTCCTTGCTGATGTCATAGCAATTTGGGAAGTAGGTGGCCATCCACAACTCCATCTATCTGGAGCATCCAGGGTTGCATGACACTCAGCAGTAAAGAAAAGTGTTTGAAAATTAGTCTTGATAAATATCTGCAACCGTTTTTGCTTGTGAGCACTGGTTAGGGGTAGCCAAATAGTTTGCAGCAGAAATATCCTTTTTTTTCCCCATATTGCTTGAAGCCTATGGCCTCCTTAATAATGTGGAACGTCCTTTTTAAGTGGTCTTCTTTTAATTGAGCTCACTTGGCAAACTTTTACAGGTGTCTAAGATTGATTTCAGTGATCCAAAGAGCCCCGAGACACAATAACATCCATGAAAAAAAAATCAAATCTTAATGACACTTAAATCCAATGCAGTTTGCATTTGAAATATTTTACAAACAATATTTTTTTATTCCTGTATCAGTATTTGAATTAGGCTGTCAGATTATGTCAGTGATGTGTCAAATGCTCTGGGAATGATCCTCTACCCACACTTAATCCGCTAAGTAAAGGCTCGGTGGCATACCCAATACTGCAGACAGTTATTGTAGATGGAGTTTGCTGCAATAAAACTGCCATTTCATGTGGCCTTAAGATATGAGTAATAATCTGGCAACTAAATTAATTTTATTGTACAAAATCTAATAGATATTCTATATTACTGCAAATACTATAAAACACTCTGACCCTTATATCATAAAAATATGACAAAAATAAACTGAATGAACTTTCTCTAAAATGCCAACTTGAAACCTGTGAGATTGTCCAGGTATTTGTGGTGTATTTTGTAAGTACTTGCATATATGTCACTGTAATAGACTCTGAGCTGCAATGCCTTCATGGTCTTTTGCTACTTTATCTTTCTTTGCCAGCCTCATGCATCAGCACACAACTCCTAATCCTCTTATGTTTTTGTCTAGCATTACAGTATTATTAAACCAATGTCAGAGATTTGCATTATTTTTAATTAGAATGCATGAGTGCCTCCATGATGGGACATACAAATTTTGCTTTGCTTTTCACATCAGCCAGCCATTTATGGGTATAAGTGAGGGATGAGTTATGAGTGGTACATTATGCATTCATCTAAAAAATCTATTCCATTTGAAACTTACTTATGCTTTGTTGTACTTGGCATGGGCTAAAATATACACATTGGAAGATATTTGAAATTGCCTTATTAAGCATGTCCTTAAGGGGTACATGAATATTCTGACACCAATGTTTTATCATGTGTAATAGTTCTCTGATCTGTTGGGTGACACCCCTCTTTTGTAATTTCTTCATTGTCTTTTGTCGTTTCCAAACCCACTGATTCTTTTTTTTTTTTTTTCTTCTTCTAAACGTTTGTTATTTTTGCAGCCTCTAATAATCAAAATTTATAATATTTTCTCCGCTGTAACAAAACTTTTATAAAAAAAGGGTTCCACTTGCTTTTGCCCTTTTACTGAGAACAGGCTCTATTATTATTGGACAGAATATCTTTTCATTTTTCAAGTACACATTCATATTTGAAATACAATATTTTCATGATTATTTGCAGCTACATCCAATAGTAGCAGAACATTTTATCAATACCAAACAGGCGTTCGAATCACTTTTCAGTGATTATGTAAATTTTTAATTAATTACCTGAGTAAAAAGAATGTTTTCACAAATAAAACCATTTATTAATTTATAATAAATTTAACTAAAACTAAATAAAAGAAAATATACATTTTTATTAAAACCATTGAAATTTCTGGGTAATTTTAAACTTTAAATATCAATATAATTACGATCATGGCTCATTTGACACACAGGGAGATATAATGTTAGGTGGTTTAGGTCAGAGTTGTCTGTCTGGCCTTTTTAAAGTGTGCATCACTGAGCAGCTAACAGCTTTTACCTTGATAAAAGTCCACTGACCTCACCTCAGAGAATGCTGCGTGGAGTCACAGTTTGTCTTTACTGTTGCTCTGTGCCACCTGCAGCCTCTGCCGCTTCATCCAAGGTGCCAGCTGTTCCTCCTGACCTATGCAAGAACAGTTGCTCTGGAAGGACTGAATCCAGTGATTAAGGCTGAAGCCACTAGGATTTTGGCCAATGCTGGTTATGATAATTTTCACTTTGATCACTTTTCCACAGCAAAAAAGAAACAAATAAATAAATCTTACCTTTTTCTTGAATGAGTTGATATCACTTTTTTTCTTCAAAATAATTGCTCAAAATTTTAACAAAATATGTATTTTGAAATCATTCATCCACTAAACAAACTTTTGTCCATGTGTGCTGTTGCGAAAACTAGATGACAGCATTGTACTTTGGGGAGTAGAGGCGTTCTTCTATGCCATACACACTATTTTTCAGTGTTGTCCTGATGGTGGATTCATTAACACTGGCCAATTTTTAGTTGCTTTGATGATCTCAGGTTATGTTGTGACCTTGCTGACAATTACAGGATTTTGGCATAAACTTTGTTGATCCATCATTCTTTTGATGGTCTAACTGTGTATTGGTGAAGACTATTGAAGATATTTCAGCATGATCAGCATCAACAACATTTCAGAAACAACTTTTTCTGAAGTCCTCCTTCGTTCATGACATAATACACTTCTATGTCCATGTGTTGTTAGAATCAGATTTTGAGGAGTCCTGTACTGACACTTCAGCATGACCGTGGTCCAAAACACAGAACCAATGAAATGCTTATGCGGTTCCAAAAAATATAAAATAAAAGTTGCTAGAACAGTCCTGTCCATCACTCAACGCAAATCCAATTGAAAACCTTTGAGGGGGAAAAAAAACCTTCAAGATTTTTAAAACAGTTGAGAAAGAATAAACAACATCCAATCTAAGCAATATGACAAGTTTCACCAAAAGTTTACATTACCAACAAGTATTAAATACATATTAGTAAACATGTTTTATACTTATCCCCCATTTTATTTTATGCCATTACACACTCCTTAATTTTAACCAATTTTTTTTTGTGTGTGGATTCCTTTGGTTATTAGCAAAAACTGTAAAAAGAAAAAAATAAGACCAATCAAAAGTATATTTACTGACAAATTTGTTGATGCGATCAGTACTTATTTTTCCCGCTGTATGTCATCAGTGCAGATCCAAAGCAGCTGACAAGATGCTAATCTCTCAAAGTGTTAGTGTGTGTAAGTGTGAACATGTGTGTTTGTGGCAGCAGGGTGTCACAGAGGGTGAGCACATTTTTATATTCAACAAATTCAGCCAGGTGAAAGGCCAGAACTGCATGACTGCATGAATAAACATCGTGTTTTGTCCTGGCACAATTATTCCCGGCAAACAAATGGTGTGAGTGATTCAGTCCCTGGGTGCACGATGAGCCACTGGAGCACACAGGAAATTGTGTTTTCCACTTGGTCAGAACTATCATGGTTGCAGAACAGAGTGGCAGAGCATCAGCTTTTTTGGGGGTCATGTCACAGTGAACTCTTAAGTGACATTTTACTGTGTTAAATAGGACCAGCTCTAGGATTTTACATTAAACAATAAACTCGTGGTGCTGAATCGCATATCAAATAGTTTAATTTAGAAGGATACAATTGTACATGCTGGAAATTGTTTGTAATATTGACATACAAAACAGGACATCAGTTGGTTCAATCATTTTCATTACACAGAATAAAGAATAAAGTGAGGATAAATTCTTTGATGATGAAATGATGAATTCTGATAACCCAAATTACTTGTTTGATAAATTCATGACTTGCCTTCTTTGTTTACCCTTCGATTAAAATGTGTGTGCACAACATGCTCAGCTGTCAAGTAATTTCATGGTTGCTCTACTGCAGACTATACAAAAAGCAACACAAAAATTTGAAATTCTTAGCAGAACCATGTCTGACATATTTGCAAAAGGAAAACAGATGTGCACCAACCAACACAGTGCATACTAATTTCTTATCACGCAGGGCTTTGCTGAGCAGCCAAGAACTACATCTGTGATGCCTGACTAAGATTACTTAAAACAGATCTGATCAATTTTAATTCATTGTAAATTTTCTTTTCAGGTCACTACTAAGAAAGTGCCCAAATACATGTGCACACACACACTTCATGCTTGCATACCCCCCCCCCACACACTTCTGTTTTCAGTTCTTTACAGCCCAACCAAATGGCAAACAGAGACTCTGTTCTATAAAAGGGCAAAGCAGGTCTGAGTTTGCTGTTCATTATGTGATTTGTAATGCTGAGGGGGAAAATGGCAAGAAAGTTAGCAATTGTGCCACATAGGTGACCATGATCTAAACCCCAAAACACAAAATGTGAATTTAAGTATAATTATGCATCATAAGAATATACACGCATAAATGGCAAGCAAAAAAAATAAATAAATAAATAAATAAATAATGTTAATAAGTGTTAATAACATAAGTGATAGAATTATCTGTTAATAAATTATTAGCATGATTGCAAAGGTAAACATGGATTATGAAATACAGATTCCACCCATGTGTAATGTTAGACTGTAAGAATAATTAAAAATGTTAAAGGATTTAGTTTTGCAGGTGAACTAGGAGCCTGTGGGTGCATCAGTATACTAGTGTATCAGAGTGTGCAATAAATAAGTCCAGTTTACAGTTCTCTATTATCTGTCAGGTGCATTTTTTCCTCCACGTTCAAATAGATCTCTGCACACACATTCAAACAAGCTCATAGTGGGCAAAGTGGAATACTAAAGTATTTTTTGAAAATCACAAAAGGAAGGACACAAGTGCAAACACTGCCCTTAATAAACACTACTGTAGAGCTGAAAGATGCTGAAGATATTTTGTAAAAAGATTTAATAAAAGCAGAAACATTAGCATTTTTGTTAGCAGAAATAAAACTGTTTGTACAGCACCAGAATATCCATTTAAGTATAAAACATAGTGAAGTAGACAACTTGTTTTATTGGGGGTTTTGTCGTTGTAGGACTTGTATGTATGTTGCATACATACACACAAACATATATATACACATACACACATTTACATTTGGTTATTTAGCGGACGCTAAAGCGTCTTACAGATATGAACAACACAAGTCAGTAGTTATGGCGAAAACCAGCTATCTGATCCTACACCTCCGTTTTATATATATACAGTATATATATATATATATATATATATATATATATATATATATATATATATATATATATATATATATGTGTGTGTGTGTGTATGTAAATAAATAAATATGTATGTGTTGCTTTAAATGCAAAAAGTCAGTGTGTGCATAGTAGTAAACATTGCAATATAGTCAGCTACAACTAAAGTTTATAGCAACTGGAACTTAATTGCCGAGTTGGTCCAGATAGCCTGTATGAAAACTGAAATTGTCCAAAACACACTGAACCAGTAAAGATCAATCATGAAGATAATGTATTATTATCAGGAGAGCATCATCTCCTGTTTAGGCACCAATGAACATCCCCAGTGAGTTCAAAATGACCAAAAAAATCATGAAACAGAAATTAAATGTTTTCAGAACTGTCTGACTCAATGATGGTTTATGTTAAGTTAAATGCTTCAAATATATATGGCATTGCCTCTAAACCACATTTGAACCACTAAATAATTGCTTTTGAAATATATTTAGGTCTTATAACTCAAAAAGAAAATTAAGAACATTAAATCACAGTATTCTGTGCCAAATCATGGAGTTTTCCCAGCAGATTCTCTCTTACTCATGTAAAGATTACTGCTGTTCCAGTGACAGATTGGATGTTCAGAGATGATCAGAGCATGATTCATGATCAGAGATTTTTTACTTCACTCTTCTAGTTACATGTTGTTAGGTGTACCTCCCAAAGCTCCCTTTTCTGCCATACATTAGTTATTTTGTCTTCACACATTGTGACAGCTGCTAACTAGGGATTTTCTGCACCCCATCATTGAAGATTTAAGCGTCACCAAGATTTATTTGAAAAAATTGCACGTTTTTTTTTTAACACCACAGAAATCACAAAGATGAGAGTCAGACAAATGCGTGTTCTGCTGTGATGCGTGTCTGCTTAACATGACAAAGTTTTTGTCAGAGAACACCACAGACACAGTATAGGACCATAAGGTAGGCATGCTTAACATGTTTATTTAGAATGCTTTAGAGGCCATTATATCATCTTTGATATGAATGTTTGGCAGGCCAAGACTGATTCGGTATAATGCCTATAAAAACTTTTTATTCAGGGACTTCAAGGAGCAATCAAGTGGTTTGAGAACAACAAAATGGCAGATTTCTTTGCAAGAAACAACAACTACATTTTTTAATTGTTATAGAAATGAGATTAAAAATATCCCAAAAAAAATCCATTCATTATCTTTCACTTAATCCTATACTAGGGTCGTGAGGGATTCCCCATGGCCATCCGGGGTGGGTGGGGGGTGGGGAGGGAAATCTATTGCTGGGCACACACTCACACACAATATATAGGAACAATTAAGAACAGACAATTTACCTTTAACCCATGGACTGTGTGAGGAAACTGAAGAACCTGGAGGAAACCCACGCGGACACAGGAAGTATATTGAAACTCCACATGGATTGCGATTTAAACCGGGATCCCCAGTGCCGAGAGACAAACGTGCTAACCATTAAGCCAAATTAGATTTTATTTTCATCTTGACTGTTTGCAGAAGCTTTATTAAGAGGTTTATTTACTATTTACTAATGAATGAATTTAGGAGCACCCAATCAGGGGTAATCTAATGTGAAAATGATATATTGATGTGTTTTTGCTATTTGCAGCAGGAAGAAAATAATATTATGCCACACAAGTTATTAAATTATTATTTATATTTAACATTAAAACCATTAATCTTTGATAAATTTGCGGAGTATGTAGGGATTATTTTTTTCTACATTATTGCTCATTTAGCTAATTATTGCAGGGTTTACTCCTGCAGATCAGATACACTAGCCTAGAATAATTTTGCTAACTCTTAATAGCACAAAAAAAAAAAAAAAATTACACTTGTCCTACTATCTGGACATCTCTGGTTTGTATACTGATGCCACATATATTGCTGTCATATATTCTTCCAGTCATAGGGCTACTACGCAATTATGAGCTTATGAATGCAGAATGGAGGGGGCATTTACCTGTGAGTTTTATCACCACCCAGGATATTGCATGAACAGAAGGTTGGAAAGATGAGGTGCACAGGGCATCACTTGATGTCAGAATAAACTTGTTTTTACATAAACATGGTGGCGCTAGTCAGTAATGGCACTGCATGCAATAAAATTGTTTTGTAAAATAGTAAACACACAAACACACACCCATTAAGGCCCGTTTGCTTCTCAGCACTGGGGATCCAGGTTCGAATCCCAGTCTTGGTGGAGTTTCCATGTTTTTCGTGAGTCTGCGTGGGTTTCCTCTGAATTCCTAGGTTTCCTTCCACAGTCCAAAAACATGGATTCAAGGTAAACTGAAGGCTCTAATTTGCCCTATATTAGGTGTGTTGTGTGTAGTCATTCAGCAGACGCTTTTATCCAAAGCGACTTACAAATGAAAACATCACAAGTCGGTAGTTAAGAAGAAAACCAACTATACTGTAAAATCATCAAACCTGATTGTTAATTGATGCTGCCCCCCCCCCTTTTATTTTTTTTAATTTATTTATTTTACAACAGGTATTTGTTAAAAAGATGCATCTTCAGTAGTTCTATGTATCTATATATAGTATATCTACAAGGATATACAGTCTACACTCTTTCTATGAGTCTACAGTCTATATCTATCTATAGTCAAGAATTTATACAATATTTGTATAATATTGAAATAAGATTCTGACATCGATGCAGTTTTAGATGAAATGCATATAGCCTACCGAATAAATACATATAATTTTCTCACACTGCCAAAAAAAACTTGCATGTTAAAATCTGTAATTTTAGGTGAAGCTATTGTGATAGTCCTATGCAACAATCTTATTTAAACAGTAGCAGAAGAGCACTGTTAGCAACACTGGCAGAAAAATATTACAGCTCATTTGAAATTCATATTTCTCCAGCAGGGAATAATCAGTTTGTGATACTCCTCTGAGGAACTCTAAACCACAGATAAACCACCAGCTTCTTTATGTCTAGTCCTACATCAAACCTGCTTTCAGTTTCACTGAATATTGTTATGTAGGATGATTTACAGGCCCAGACTGCAGAATAAAGTGAGTGCACTGCAAAATGACTATGAACCATCAGCTCCTGAGTAAGTGCTCACTGTCTGGTGCAAATGACATGATAAAATAGATTTGTTCTTCCCATATGGGGGAAGGTAACTAATTACCCTGCTAATGTTATCGTTATTGCTTGGCTTTGTTTCAGTGTAATATATATTGCCAGCTCCCATGGTGGGGCATCTTTCGTTATCATGTTACTACAATGTGTTAAGTCTCAACAGGAAACCTTACTGGATTAGGCATGATGAGAAAATCCAGGATTAATTATCAGAATGCAATATGATGGTTAAGAAAGGTGTTCAAGTAATTCAGGTTCTTTAGAAATGGGGCAAAAGGTGTCGGAGGCAAAAAAAAAAAAAAAACACTGAAATGTGACATTACCTTTGTTTACCCAAGATTAAACCATTCATTCAAACACACCAGAACATGCCAAAAGTAAATCCCTTCAATCATCAAAGTATTGATTGATTATCACTTTTCCACACATTAGACCACAAAGAATAATTTTTTTTCTGACTCCTTATGCTGCTTGGCTGCAGTAAATAAATCTTTAGAGATTTTTGGAGTTTCTTTTTCTGAGACCTGGCAGCATTTTTAGCATGTTTACACAAAACTTTGTATAGATCTAAGTAAACATGTTGCAATTGAAATTAACCCCTTAGACTTCTGAAGCTTTGGTAGCGTCTTTCTTTTAATTACACAATGCTTTATCATTACTGGAATTCTCCCAGCTACAGCTGGATGACAAGAATGTGAAAGTAACTTGCTTTTACATGAACATGGCGGCGCTAGTCAGTAAGTGCACTGCATGCAATACAATATTTGCATTGTTGGCAAACTTGTCATGAAAAGGCTTTTTTTTACTCTAGAATTTTTTCTATAGTTAGATTTGATGTCGGGCAGAGCTTAGCATATCTGCCCTTCAGTGCTGGGAAGATTCAAATTCAAATCTGGGTGAAGTTTCTACCTGTTCTACCTGTGTCAGCATAGGTTTTCTCAGGGTTCTCCTGTTTCCTCCCACAGTTAAAAACATGGATACAATGTAAATTGGCTGTCCTAAATTTACCCATGTTTGTGTTTGTGTGAGTAAGTGTGCCGCCCAGCGATGGATTGGTACCCTGTGTATATATCTAGTCTTCTATAGTACACCAGAAGTACTGTATTAGAAGCCAGTGACAACACAGAGACTTATTCATGCAATACATGAGTAATGTGGGGGCACTCTGTCTAAAGGATAGTTTCTTTTAACTTGTTACTTTTAAATACAGCTAAAATTGCATTCATTATAGCCATTCTTGGTGAAAACACATTGTAAGATACATTCTGTCTGCCAAAAAAAAAAAAGTGCTTTCTGAATACAAACTCATTTCCAAAAGCTTGGACACTATAAAAATAAATTTTAAATTAAAAAAATATATATTTATATAGTATAGACATATTTTAGAGGTTTTAATGACAAACCAAAATTAGTTAAAATATAATATATTATTTTAATTAAAAGCTCAAACAAGCTGTGATTTAGGCATATAAAAACAGGTCCCGGGACTTTTCCTGGGACCTGGTTTGTAAGTAATCATGGATAGCTAGTCTAGATGATGCCACAATGCACAATAAACTGAGTAAACACTAGCAAAAGTGCAACACTTATTATTTAAAATTTCCAAACTATTATAACTATTTTTGGCCTTTGGTCTGTTAAATGGAAATTCGGGTGAATTACTAAATTACAAACTTTAGTTTTTTTTTTTTTTGACCAAAATAGAAATAAAATTCATAGATGTGAATAACATGTCATTTTTAGTATCTGCTGACTGGCAGTTTAGAATTTCTAATTAACCTGATTTATAGTAGACAATATTTATAGTAGACACATGAAAATGCAAACTACAGATAGAAAAAGACCTTGTACACATGGTTCTGTGATTAAATCCAGGAGCTTGCTGTAAGGGGGCTGTCGTTTCTAAAGACCCATCATGCCATCCCAATAATACAATTAGAAAATTTTAAAAAAGCAAATGAATTAAAATGTATAGCAAACCGAAATATTTATTTAAGCTTTTTACTCAAAACTATTTTAATACAAGAATTATTTTAATATATTTATTTTATATAGCAGTAGCAGTTGCTTTGCTGTACTGTACCTTACCTCATTCCACCTTTTCAGCACCTGTCTGGTCTTCCTGGAAAAGAAGAGGAGATCAGAAGAATTGGTCACACAAGGTTTAGAGAAATGGAGCTTTGATTCTCCACTCCTAACCCAGGGCTGTGTTCTTTTTGTGCACAAACGTATTACCATAATTGATCTGGCTCCTTTTTTAAGGGGGTTCTCCTCCCACCATGCATCAGGTTTCTGAGGGGAGCTCATGCCTTTGAAGTACAAGTGTGCACCACATTCTGTTGCATCTCCCCACAATACATCTGGGCAATGTAATATTGGCTTTCTATTGTGGTTTATATAAAAATGTATTGGAGACAAGAGGTTGTTTTGTTGTCTTTATGCATAAATACAAGCAATACATGGACTTAATGTGATGTAAACATGATCATGTAAATATTAACATGTTTTTGATTAAAATATATGCTATGTAAACAAGCAAAAATCCTGCTTTTTTTTATTCCATGGTAAAGAGCCACTTTAGCTACAATTCATTTCAGCAAGGTGTTTTCAGACTTTAGTCAAGGTGCAAACTGTTTACATGGCGTGTAAAAAAAAAAGTTAATAATATAAAATGTTATACGTCTTACTGCTTAAATTATTTTGCTTGAAGGAAGGCGTAAACAGTCTCAGGACTACCCCAATAATCTGAGTATAAAGACCACTCTTTTTGTAAGTGGCCAAAGGCAGCTTGTTGAGATGCAGGTGAAACAATGTCTCTTTTCCCTAGCTCATCTGTTCAAGAAGCAACAGCAGCACAGATTCTTCCATCTCTCTCCTGAGTGAATGAGCCTGCTAGAACTCTGATACTCCTGCTAACAGGCCGAACAGGGTACATAAATACCCTGCACATGCATTATTGATGGCAGCAAGAAACTATAAGCTCAAAGGGGCTCAGGGCTTTACACTTCCCACACTGTGCCAATTAAAAACAGCCCGCTTCTAGTCTCATAAAGCCCTGAGTTGCTGAGAGGAAAGACTGCTACGTAAATAAAAAACAGAAGGTGGAAAACACATGCTCTCAAAACAATAAAGGGTCCAAATTTGATGTGGACTGTAGGCACACCTATATTCGATGGTAGAGGATATTCTTATTAGACTTCTGTTAGTCCTGACATGCTGCACTGACATCTCTGGTTTGTCCTCTGACCTCAGAGGATATTAGTGAGGCAATGGGTGTATGTTATGGGTATAGGCCAGTGACAGACATATCAGCAGGAGTCCAGGACAACGGATGCAGCAGGGATGAAGTGGTTGGCTGCTCTCCTGGGTGGCTGTTATTGGTTATAAAAAAAACTGCATAAATCAAGTAGCATCAGGGATGCATGGTGGTCGTTATGGAAATTTGCTCAGAGACATGCCTTAGGGCGGATTAGGCAAAGGGAGGTGTCAGGGTCTCCATCAGGTGAGAAATGGGGAGTCTCAGCGCTAGACCAATCCTCTAAGTAAATTTCTACAGTTCTAGCACACAGAGTGCTGATTATGTACAGATGCTCTAGTTGTAGCTTAGTTGGTACAAAACCACATAGTGAGAAAAGGTAATAATGATACGCTCCCCCTGGAGGGTACAAGGTTAGCCACTGGTCCAAGGCAGTGATTTTAAATAGTTTAAATTTTTTATGAAGGTAAACTGCTTATTATTCATGATTGTCAAATGGGTGATTAAAAAAAAATAGCACAAGGAAGAGGTAAAGCAGTTTCAAGACCATATCCACATAATCAGTGATTATAATCAGGCATGCCATGTTCACATTCAGATTTTTTTTCTATATTACATTATTTGAGTTATAATTACACTACTTCAGAGTTTTTGTGAGTATGAAATGAAAACATTCACAAATCTAGTTGTGTGAGTGGGAAAGTGCAGAACTCTAAAAGCACAAGTTGGTGTGCACACTCATGTTCCAACTGGGTGTAATCAGTTACTGCTAATCCTTCACAATTGTTCATAAGTTGTATTTTTTTGTACTTCAGGGGAGGCATCTGATATATATATATATATATATATATATATATATATATATATATATATATAAAATCACATGACATGCACCCTCCAGGTGCTTCAGAAAAGACAGGTCTAAACAGAGATTAAGTATTTAAAACCACATATTTTCAACTTGTATTTAACTTGATTATATTTTTAAGCGAATCAGGGTTTACTGTTGAAAATAAACTAAGAATGCAGAAAATGGCCACTGACAATTTTTACTTTTGATATTTTGTCATTTAAAGGACAGTAATGGGATAAGAATATCCTCTGTGCTGACAATAATGATTAGCATACAAATATACTCTACAATATATTGACCTAACTTTATGGTTCTAATTACAAATTTGAAATACCCTTCATCTTATGTTGAAATTTGTATGCATTTTTAAGGAGTGGGTTAGAGGTGTGAAATTGACTTCTACACACTCGTGCAGGGGGTAATCACTTATCCTGAGTGGCAGGTATGCTTATACAGTGGCCGTGCCCTTTCCTCTGTCTCTCTCTTTCTGTTGTGGCAATTGTATAGTGCATGCTGCTTCTTTATGAAGATAAATGTTTACATCATTGTCCATGTCAATGCATACACCCGCAACTGCTATACTTGTACACATTCCAGCAAGCAGTACATCAATGGCAATATTGATGCTTAATATTACTGGATAAATCAGAATTTTTTTAAACGTACATCACACAAAAGGAATGAAGAAAATAAACTGGCTATAAACTGAGAAAAGAATTTATTCAGCTAATTGAATATTAGACAGTACTGAAGTTCATTATGACAGTGATTACACAAGAATCATATTATATGAAGGAGGGTAATAGACTCATCCACCCTGGTTGAAAGCTTTTTATTAGGCAGTTTTCAACTCTCTGGTCCATATGGTTTGCAGGCCACATGACCAGTGGCTAAAAAGTTCATCTGTATATCGAGTTATGATAACTATTAACATGCCATGAAGTGTGTGGAAAAAAAACAACAAAAAAACAACTATTGATTTGATATTGTATCCTATCTGAAAATTTTCAATTAAAGGTAATTGGTTATAGGACTGTTGTTTATAAAACTGACATGGGTATATACATGTTTAGTCCAAATAGGGTACAAACACGAAATACATAAGTTAGGCATGTGTGTTTGCTAGATAGCTGCATTTTCACATGTACTATATGTTAGAGGCAATAAATAGATTGCTAGCAAATATGCATGCATGTCAGTTTTTTTTTGCCAGATCATGTATGAAATGCAAGTTGCTACTCCATGACAGTACTGCAGTGCATCCCACAAACAGCCTGAGAATAATGACAGACAAGAGACGAGCAATAACTGGAAAAATATGCAAATATGATGTATGGCACCAGGAAAAAACAGCTTCCAGAAATGTAAGATAATTTAGCAATACCCGACATCTTTAGGTCACAGTGGTTAGACACAAGAGCATAGTAACATACAGTGCCATGTGTCATTAAAAGAAAATCATATGAAAAGCTAGGTCATGTAATTAATAGCTCGATGTTGAAATTCAATACAAAACTAAATCACAGGCAAAAGAAGTGACCGTGAAGGACAGTTCGGGCAGTGAATTTCCACATGATGTGACTAATAAAGGTAAATCTGATCAGATCTTATCCTATTATTGAGATAAGTGACAGAGGAAATACAGTGTGAGCTCAACATGGCTAAAGTTACATAAAGAATTCTTAATGCCATTATCACTTAACTTCACCAAGTATCCACCACACCAGGAAGAAAAACAGAAAAAAGTAAGAACTATAAATCTAAAACAGTATTACAATGAATTAAGTCCACAAAACTCTGGATCAAACAGTTCCAACTAATGGTGCAAAGACAAAAACAGTTCATAAATGTATTTAGTCACTAGCAAGTATTTTTTTAACATGAATTTCTATAAGTTTTTGGTACAAAAAAGCCCAACAACAAAGAAAGTTGAGGTGGGAGTTTGACCTTTGCACTTTTGCAAAGGGTGAACATTTTACAGCTTAGGTTAGTCACTTTCAGCATGTACATTTACAAAGGACATTTGTGTGATGGTGCCTACATCTATAACCCACCATTATCAAAACCTGACCACATTATTGTAAAGCAATCTTTAAACCATTTAAAATTAAGGGAAAAAACTGCTTGGATATTCAAAGGTCTTTTGAATATTTATAGTTTTCATTTCTGAATTTAATTCCATACCAAACATGAGAATTATGTTAATATGCATGAATGTTTTTTATCCCTTGCAACATCATATTTTCTAAGCGTTGGTAAGCTCTACATCCATTTTCAATTTGAGACTTGTGAAACGGTCAGTTTAAGATCTATATAATGTGATGCCAACTATCAGCTCTGCTCAAGACACCCATATGTCTAATGACTGCATGTAAAAGATTGGTGAAAACATGTCTTTCAGCAGATACTGCCAGACTTACTGGTGTTAAATCTATGGTTTATATATACACTTGAAATATATTTTACTCACATTTTCATGACCTTGTTTCCATTTCAGGGTCAGGGAGTTCAGAGTGAATGTCTTTTTAGGCACATACATGCACGTACACACACAAATTGCATACACTTGCATTTAATAGCTTAAGCTTGTAAATTCCTATTAAATTGTAGGATGTGTTCCGAATGAAAAAAGAAAATCAGCTGACTGTGTAAATAATAATCCACCGTGATGAAGCTACATTCTTGTAAACATGTCAGTGCATCCCTCATCTCCTTACAACAATCTGTTACCTTATGTCAAAAGCATGCATACTATTCTCTTCTGAATAGTAACTATACCTAACCACTAAATACAAGAGTCTTTTTTTCTGTTAGATGATCATTTATTTGTCGCTGTTCTTGCATGTCTTCAGAAAATAACTTTTGTTTTCTTTCATATAGTATATGCTTTTTTCTCATGCTTTCAGACACCCATCCCCCTATGATCTAAAAACATCTATCTCACACCCAGTGAGTGGTTTACAGGTTTCAGTAAACCAGAGTGGAAAAGACAGTTTTTCTCCCCCTGTTTCAAGTGCCAGTCTTTCAGTCAACAGCAGGGTGGAGAAGCTAGTTTAGATGCTTGTAATAGGTGTGAAGATCAGAGCATTGCTAGCTCTTGTTACATACTTTAAAAATTTTAAAGGAATATCTTCGGATCAACAGCAGTCTAACACAAATAAAAACATGTACAAAATCTAATATATCTTCATCTAAAAAAAGATTTTTATACAAGATAAAAAATCATTTTTGTTATGTTATTCATTCTGTTGTCACTTGTTTAAAAAGATGCAACATATACCAGCGGGTTCCCACAGACATAATGTGCCAACATTGTTAGAAATTAGAACAATGCAAACATGCTCCTCACTACGTCAGGGTCACAGTCCTGACCACAGTTTAATTGTGCTATGCGAAATATTAATTGTAATGCCACACAGAGTAAGCATATGTGTAGCATGTGGGTGTATGTGTGTGTGAGAGAGAAAGAGAAAGACAGAAAGAGAGAGACTCTATTTCCTCCATTGTGTTTGGAAATGGCGGCTTGGCCTCCAGCTGTGTACAATTTAGATAGTCACCGATTATCTTCTGGTTGTGTGCTTCTCATGATGACCCATTCCTGCAGCTACCATTCACTTTAAAATATTCACACACCTGGGGAGCTTTTACACCTCTTATGACCTCTGGAGGTCACGAGTTGCATTCAAGGTTATTGTATTTCATGTAAGAGCATTTACTTTGCATTTTCTGGTGAACCTGTGGTGGATGGGTTTTTTTTTTGTTCCATTTTCTCTTCCCTGCCAGTTTTCAGTGCAAACCTTTCTGCCTGAATAAACTCATCCAAAACCTGTAAATTAACTGAGAAAGACCATTTCAGAAGTGTCAGACTTTAATCCATGAGCTGGAATTTTTCCTGATCTGGAAGATTTTTGGATGATAAAGCTTTTCAGCAGCTTAAAATACCATTTTGTTTATACATTAAATCACTTCTAAGATTTTTTTTTGTTCAACCCAAAAATATATGCTGTAAATAACTATATTTGACCTAATGTATTTCCAAATTGCTTATTCCGTTTAGTAGGATGTGTGGGGGGTGAAAATATAATCACAGGGCAGAGACACTATGCCCCAGAGTAATTTTCTATGGTTTCTAATGGTATAGTTTTGAATTGAGTGGGATCAATAGTAATCATTATATAAGCATTAGATCACTGCTAGGTCATGGCTCGTTCTACCACATTATAAACCTGAAACTAGACACAGTTCCTCTATGCAAGTTGCATGCAGCACTGGATTGGCTACGTTGATAAACACAGAGCAGTAGTTTCTGTAGTGTGCACATGTGGGGTGCTGTCCACCAGCATCATATTCGGTAAGACACAACACAAAGTGTACGTGGGGCTCACTTCACAAGAAAAGCGCATTTATTGTGAGTAACTAGAAGGTTCCCTTTAGTGCTTGCCATGATTGGCAAGTAACACATCAAACACAAAAGGGGGGGGGGGGGGGGGGGGGGGGGGGGGGGGGGGGGGGGGGGGGGGGGGGGGGGGGGGGGGGGGGGGGGGGGGGGGGGGGGGGGGGGGGGGGGGGGGGGGAAAAAAAAAAAAAAAAAAAAAAAAAAAAAAAAAAAAAAAAAAAAAAAAAAAAAAAAAAAAAAAAAAAAAAAAAAAAAAAAAAAAAAAAAAAAAAAAAAAAAAAAAAAAAAAAAAAAAAAAAAAAAAAAAAAAAACTCACTTAGGTTTAAAACCAAACTTTAACCTTTAAGTTTACTTGAACATACAGTAATTTATTCTAAACTTGGTCAGAAAAAGAAATAATACATTATATTACATTATTTCTAGTGCAGCCAGCACAGTGATCCAAAGAGTTGTCTCTAGGCCAGTAATAGACATGAATAAGTGGGTTGCATTAATATAGCAAAGATATGAGAACCCATGGGCCCCAGTCCAATAAATAAATAAATTACTGAGTCCAATATGTATGTACAGTATTAAAATATAAAATGAAGGAGCCATGTATGGGGCCCTGAGGCACTCCAGTGTTTCTATATGACATTTGGACACACCAACATTCAATGACACCTTAAATGATCTTCCTGTGAGGTAACATCAAAATCACTTAAACATAATTTTAGAGATTATCAATTTAGCTAAAGTGGACATTAGGGGGTTAAAATGATGAATGGGTAGGTTCAGCTGAATGATAAAACAGGATTGGGATGCTTTGGTAAATTTTAGGATATTCACCACATAGCTATATCTGTGAAATGACTGCATTTAAAGCCATACTAGTTACCTTTTTTTTGTGTGCAGGAAATGTTGACACCTGGATAAATAACACATGTTTGGGCATCTGGGAAATGGAAATAATGTCAGGCTTTAAGCAACAATGTAACGAGCCTGTTTAAAAGATTTTGGAAGTAAACCAGTGGTAAGTAAGAAGTTGATAAGGTGTGCTGGTGTGATTGAGATTAACAATGATTAAAGAAGGAGAGAGGGGTTCAAGTGAACAGTTGGTCGATTTGCAAGAAAATAAAATCTTGGAGAGTGACTATTAATTTATTTGGGTAACAGAGTAAGAGGAAAATAAGTGTTTAAAAAAATTATTTAACCTTCTCTGTGACGACGGCTGCAAAGTCATCTGACAAGAATGTGTTGGTAGACTGTAGACAAGAGTAAGGTTACTTGAACTAAAAAGGTTTCAGAGGTGGGAAATATTACTCAAGAAAATAACAAGGAGTCAGCTAATGTTTAACATCTGAAGACAAAATTAATGCCATTTCTTTCAGTGAAATCAAAGACTAGTGCACTTTCTTAAACCTCTGTAAACCAGGTAGTGGGTGTAAGATGTGTGTACGTCTAGAAGGGTGACAAGGGTGGGGCAGCGGGTGATAGTTGTATGGTTGGTGTAAAAATTAGAGAAGTTGCTGATGCGAGGGAGGGCATCAAATCATAAAAGATGGCTTTGACATATCTAGGTGATTATAGAGAGGTTTGTGTTTTCACGCAAGATGTGTTGATGTGGTTTCCTGGGTCACATGTATAATTTTAGGGCAGTGTTTCTGGTAAGCAGATGTACAGGCAAGTCCTGTGGTGAGAATTTTTTTTTTATTCCTGGCATATGGGTCATGGCAGCTGCTAACAATAATTACTACTTTCTTGTGTCAAAGTGGCAGAAGGTAACTTTTCTTCTCTTTTGTTTGCTTTCTCCTTCAATGTCTACCTGTTTCAGTGCTACAAATCAAAGGAAAAAAATGTCTGATCAAGCAGAAATACATGTCTAAACTTTAGCTTAGTCTGCCAGACTGTAACACAGGTACCATGTGTTTTCAATACAAATTCATGTTTTAAATGTATTGTGTATTTTAAACACAAAAAAATATTTTTAATTATGTCTATAAGTAAATGGACATAATTATAATTAAACCAGTCTGGTGCCAAAAAACAGTGGCTTAGTGGTTAGCACGTTCGCCTCTCAACACTAGGGTTTCCCAGTTCGGGGTGGAGTTTCCATATTCTCTGTGTTTACGTGGGTTTGCTCCGGGTTCTCCGGTTTCCTCCCACAGTCCAAAAACATGGATCAAGTGTATTGAATTCTCCAAATTGCCCCATATAGAGTGTGTCTGTGTGAGTGAGTGTGTCTGCCCAGCGATGGATTGGCGCCCTATCCTGGGTGTATCTGCCCAGCGCCCGAAACGTTCTTCCCTGGATGGGCATGGGGAACCCCCCCAAGATCCTAACAGAGGATAAAGCGGGAGATAATGAATGAATGGTGCCAAAAAAAAAAAAAAGCAACGTTACATCAACACAGTGTCCCTGCTGAGTATGATTATTTCAATCTAAAAATCAAAGTACACTTTTGATTTTAGATTTTAAGTTCTGATAAAATAAAAATATAAATTAAAGAAATGACTTAATATTACTGTTGCATAGCAAAGAGGCTGTATTTTCAAAACATATTAATTACATGATTATCTAATAAACGATCATCAATCTAGACTTTTTTTTTTTTTAAAAAGCCATTGCAGTTTTTTTGTAGTAATAATAAGATATGCTGATAAGGGAGTGTGCTGCACTGATTTGTAACTAACGTAAATGTCACATATAATCATTGCACTGCATCCTAAGTGAAAGGGCTTCATGGATTATTTGGAATCTTCCACCACTATGAAAATGTCAACTGTGCATAAACACTTTCCAATTATCATTGTCAAGAGGCATCTACATCAGAAGTCAATGGTCTTTTGCAGGGGGTACGGGGTCAAGTCATGCTCTGCTATCTCAGGAGATTTCCTGGGACTGGTAAAGTAGATGGTTTTACCCACACACAGACAACAAGCTTCATGAGCTAAATATTAAACCTTAAGCCATAAGTTATGTAGTGTATCATTCAAAACTAATTGGCAAATAGATGGCCCTATTTTTAACAGCTTTATTATAGTCCTTATATGGTAGGTACCTCAGTTTCTTAAATAAATCACTGGCTTAATATACTTCAACATCAAAGTCATTTAACATCTTAAGACCATATTTATGCTTTTCATGTTTATAATTTTAACAATATTATTGATAGTAAATTGTATAGTTAATAATGATGCATTACATTAGACACAGTTACTTTATATTATTAGTTATTGATAAAGGACTGTGTAAACACCTTCAGAACAAATTTTAAATGTTTAATTTATTGATTGATATGATTTTATATTAAAGATCACAAGGATGTAAACCACTTTCTTTGAGAGTTAATCAAAATATTAGGGCCTGCATTGCAGTGTGAGTTTTAATTATGCTTTATATCTTTAATCCTTTCTGGTATAAATATTTAAATGTTCTTATCAAAAAGCAATAATAATTAAAACGTGTCAAAAAGACCTGCACATTTTTTAAGCTCATAGTCAAAAGGTTATGTTTCAAATCCCATAGAGCTGTTTATTTACATTGCAATTAAATAAAATAAAATCTTGCTCTAAAATAGAATGCGCTTTGGGCTTTTAACATTTAAAAATTTAACATTCTAAGACCCACAGTCTGCATTAATATCAGCCATGAATATAATCTCACACAACTTCACAGAACGATTTGATTTAAAACATTCCTTTTAAGATAATAATCAGAACTGAAGATGAGCAATTACCATCCACGACAACAATCTGTAAAAATTCACTTTTCTGCTTTCTGCAGTAGTTACACAGAGACACACCATAGCTGGTGTTCTAAATTGCTGCCCTTGCATACAATTTAGTGTGTCTGCCGTTTAGTTGCTTTTCTATTCTCAACTACAAAACTGGTTCATTATACACATTTTGACCACTTTACTGGGTACAGCAAACTGTTCATATCCTCTCACTGTCCATTTTATTAGTTCTAAGTGTTTATTTGTATACTTTATATATATATATATATATATATTCTTTTAGTCCTCTAGTCTCAGGACTCCTACCAGAGCAAGTATTTTTGAGGTTACTGTTCTCAACACTGTAGTGACATTAGCGACAGTTCTCCCCTGGATGGGCATCCAGTTATCCCCCGCGACCCTAGTAGAGGATAAAGCAGAAGATAATGGATGGATGGGCTGTACATTTTGAATGGGAGATTATTGTCAGTGACGCCGAGGTGTTTAAAAACTCCAGCCGCACTGCTGTCTGATTAAATTAAATCACCAATATAATCCAGTTCATCCAGAACTCATACATTCTTTCACATGTGCTCTCTGCCTCATTCATCTACAGTATCGATCTACCAACATATTTATTTATATAGACACACACTGGTTTAGCCAGTTAAACAAAATAGACTAATAATTTTGTTTACATATTAGTTATGTTTGCCTTTGTTTTTTGAGTTTATATTTGTGTGAAAGAGTTAAAAAGAGAAACTAATCTAAACACAGCTTTTATCATTTTTAATTGGCTTTTGAAGGGTTTCTTCCTAGAACTGCACTACATTACCCCCCAAGGAAGCTATGATACTATAAATATCTCAAAAATAAATACTGCCTACTGTTCTCCGTCATATGTCAAAAATGGTCAAGAAGGTGAATATATAGAAAGTTTGGTCCTAATGTTTTGAAATGCATTGTCATTGTATTTCTTACTTGTGTATTCTTTGTCGTATTTGTTGTTTGCGTTCTGAGCCTAATTGCTGTAACCATTAGCATAAACACCAACCCAATGCCCAGAACAGGGGATGATTGCGTCCCAGCCCAATTATTGTCAGCACAGAGAGCTGGAATACTGGCATTCTTTAGGTTGGAGCAGGGACAAAACGAAGAATAGGAGTTTACCAGTGGTAAAACCGGCTCCACCAAATTAAAAGGAATTTTTAACTGAGTGTGCCATACACAAAATATTTACACATCTTTATAATTGTCAGGTTGGTCAAATCATGACAATGAAGAACTTTTCTTGCTTTCAAGAATATTTATGCACAAAGATTTTTAAAAAGATTCCTTTAATGAGTCTCTGTCACTTCAAAAGCATTAATTACATATTGTGCCAATAAAGATGATTGTGGTCACAAAATATGATTTTTTTTTATGATTACTATTATGATCATGATTATGATTTCTTCAAGGAAAGCATAAATATTGCATTAGAATAGCATGTAGGCAAAGAACAAATTGGTCTTAATGAAATTTTAACAAAGCTAAATAGCTTTGTACATGTAATTTCCTCTGACATTACCATGAATCTCATATACATGAAGTTGTATGATGTTACAAAATCAATTTGTACATGGATGTTCGAACAGCACGTAGGGAAGAGGAGGCAAAGTGGAGTATGTGAGGAATGTTCAATGACACACATGCAAAAGATTTCACCTATGTTTGTATGCAAGTGAGATGCAAAAAAGAAGCAAGATGCAGAATGAAGAAGAATTAAACAATAGTAACAGGAATGCAGCAGTGGCACGAAAATAAGATGGCAACAGACAGAAAAAGGGCAAGTCGATTTCAGTGCTTATAATCTTATAATTCAATCTGTAAATAAAGCTTGTAAATAAGGTTCCTGTGTCTGATGAATCCTGTCCTCAAACTTGTGTCCCAACGTGACATTTTAAGGTCAAAACCAAGTCAAAGTGTGATAGACCAGCAGGTTTCAAGGCAGTTTCCAGTGGGGATGCATGTCTTCAGCCTAACCTCCCAGCGTGAAAAAGAAACAGAAGGTGAAGTAGGTCGGGTCATGTGGATAGCACCCCATATTCACTTCACACCCCATATTTTGCCACGCTGAACACCACGAGCCACTTCTATGTTCTACTTCTACACGCCAAAAAAGGTGCCACATCCAAGATGGGTACGATCCAGTCCCACTCACCCAATATCATTTGACCTCACAAATGCTTTTCTAGATGAATGGGAACACTGATCCTGACGGCTCCTTTATCTCTTTGGCACGGCTGCTGGAGCTTCACTGGTGCCTTTGCAGAGGCATGTAGCATCAATATTGTTCTGGGTTTTGAAACCAGTGTAACATGCCTGAACACAAAAAAGCACTGGAGATCGTATTTGCCAGACCCCAGATTATTATTTTATTTACAAAGTTTAACATGAGCTGGCTGTTGGAATTGCAGATGTAGAAATAATTTCATAGCACAATATTTTTGTGTTTTTCTCACGGTCATACTATGTAACTGACTTGCATTCTCTCTTGATTGTTTAAGGTTTCTGTTTTCTAAATTAGTTCTTTTGCATATTTGCCTCTTAATGTTATTCTGAAACGGATCCTACTACAAGGGTAGAGATCAGGTTTCTTTCATATTTCTTTAGAAACACAGTTCTCGTTTTCTATATTATCACTTTCTAAAGCTTTTTTGCCAATAAATTAACCTTTTTGGCATGACCTTTGGAACGTGACCTTGCTGACTGTACTCTATGTAAACAAGTACAAGTATACGAGTTCAGAGCTATTTACATGTCTTCAGGTTACACATATATGATTAAAAAGCAAGTTCTAGCTCCCTCCAAACCGCTCACTAAAATATCTGCACAGGTCTGCTGTCAGTGACAAGGTTACAGCAAGGGTGAGAGGCTCATGTGGGATAGTTTACACTAAAATCATAAAGCCGTCAGTCATACAGGCTCTTGAAAGGCTCGCATTTAAACATTTTAGCTTATGATTGTGCACGAGTAATGGTACCTTGTCATATCCACTATAAACCTGAAAAAAATAAAATGGAAAGCAATAATAAACACTTTATTCTGGCCTGACAGAATGACCCTTAAAGGCAAGTAAAGAAATAAAATCCTGAGCGAAGCCCTGTTGATTTTTTCCCCCTATATTGGCTGAATTTGTTTTAGCTTTCAAGCATCCAGCCAAATCAGATAATTATATTTAAATCCCTGTGCAAAATATGCTTTCATTTAGTCATGCAGGCTATTTCAAAGAGAAAAAAAAAGAATAAAATGTGATTGATAATGTCATGATTAAATGAATGTTTTTTTACAACAATAAAGTCATTTATAATGTCTTAGTAGTGTACCAGTTATATTTTTTGAGGATAATTGACACTTGGGCCATACAAATGTATGCAGACACTAGTGGTTCCTAACTTTTAACTTCAAATATTACTGCTGTAAAAGTGCTCCAAATGTCTGTTTGGAAATCAGAGAACCTGACAACCATCTACGCAGGACTTAATTAGATCTTGATGGCAGATCGGTAAAATGAAATTCTTTGTTAATTAACAGGCATTTTAAAGCACACTTGAGGTTTGGAGAACAGATTAAATGACAGAAAGGATAATTATATGCAGGATATTCTAGTCTGATTGAATCAATGCTTTTTGGGGGGAAAGAAAAAATAATAATAAAACTACTCATCACAGAAAATAAGTGTGCAATGAATAGATTAGACAATGTTAGATGCCTATTGGTTTCAAAGAAAGTATAAAATAAAGGGTCTAAGTAAGTCTGCGATTGAGTGATAATATTTTTACTTGTAGTTACATTATTATGTGTCGATGTAACTCTGTTGCGAATCTTGGCTTAAGTCTTATGTTCTAGCATAAAAGTGTCACGTTAATCTCCACACTTTTGGAAAGTGCGGTCCAATAAGCTCATATACAAATAGTGAAATAGTCAAGTATTCACATACTTTAACATGATAAATCCACAAAGCATGTTAAATTCACACATTATACTTACATTAGCTTTTATTATATCTCAAGATTTTTGCCATATCTAAGTGGAGTTTTTGTCAATCATTGAGAAGAACATCTGTTGGTTTAGATATACCAAAAACCTGGTATTTCATACAATTACAGTAAGATCTTTTTGTGATAAATCATGTTAAAACAGCAGCGAGTTTAGAAGAAACATTAGCTGTACATAATTTGAGATATGCACAAGATTTGTTTGAAATACATGCTTTTAAAAATGTGGGAAAGCACTTAAAACAACCCTCCATTTTTACTGATTAGGTAAACAAAGTGAAGGCTTGTATTAGTGAATGCCTGTAGGTTGTTGCTGCTTTTATGATGTGTGCAGGATTAAATATAACATTTCTTGGCATCATTCTGCTTCACCACCATGCAGAGTGAGTTTGTTTTGACAAGGAATAATAGCCATAGCTGTCATTCAGTCATCATCCACTGTGGAGTTACATGGTCCGTACTATTTAGTCTGTACATTTCGTGCAAATAAAAAAAAATAAAAAAATAAAAAAAAAGTTGTGGCTTTGTTACTGGATGACCCAGCAAGACATTCAAAAATATTAACGATACTTGCAAGGTTGCCAGCTAAGCAGTTTCCACCATTGATTTTGTTTTTAACATAACATTGTCATTTAACAGATGCTTTTATCCAAAGTGACTTACAAGTACCCTAACTTGATGGTTAGAGGTCAGACCACAAGCTTCCCTGTAGCAATGTGGTTTAAGGGCCTTGCTCAAGTAGCCCATTTAACAGCTATGGTGGATTTGAACCCCGAAACCTTGAGGTTGCTAGCCCATCACACATTCACTGAGCTAACACAACAAAAAAAAAAAAAAATAAATAAATCCCTGGGTATAGAATGACAAATTAGAGGAGGTTGTACTCCCTTTCAGCCCCCCCAAAAAAATTGTAATATTAATAAAAACATTTTAATATTAACAAGTCATTTTCAGTAAGTAATAATTATTTACCACAGTGTAAAGTAGGTCTTGTTAGCTTTTTTTATTTTAAAGTGAAAAGTTTGCCACCATGATAATCTTAATTATCATGCCATATTGATGATTAATTGGGGTATGCCACCCTTCGATTAAGAGGGTCACCCCAAACACCTTAGTGTTTAATTTGTCCACCCAGTTGGAATTCTCCATCATGAAAGAAGGTGCTGTGTGGCTGGTTACCAAAACACCCTTGCCCACTGCCATTGTGTGTTTAGTTTTCATGATGTTCAATTTCACCAGCCATGTTGATGCCCAATGCTTTACAAAAAACAAGTAAGCTCTTGCTTCAGTTCCAGTATCCTCAAGCTTATACAGATGCACGTCTTGAGTGCCGTTAGCAAGCTCAGCCCTGTGTAAACCTTTTTGTACTCTATGCTTTTTCACTTTTACAGGCTGCATCATCATCGCAAACACCACCACCAGCTTACCAATCACAGAGAAAACCTTTAACATCTCTGTTGTATCCCATGCTGCAATGTCTTTAAGAAGCCCTGGTTTCACAATAGAAATATTGTAGCCTGTGTCTAATAAAGTCATCATATGCACACCATCAAAATTTACTGGAACCTAGAGCTTGTGTTTTAGTTTAACTTAGCCAATAATTTGTGTAGTGACCTCTATTTTGCTCATATGTATCATTAATCATTAAATAAATAGCTGGTCACTGCTTAATGACCGAGATTTGTTGTTTAACCGTAGTTAAGTCACATCAGACGGCGTGCTGAGGGCGTTTAATAAAAGCCTCAATGGCCAATACGACTTGGTCCGTTTTATTATTATTTTTGCACAAGTGGCAATCTTACAGGTCCAGAGCTTGTTCCAACTTGAGAGGTATTGCCATACATTTCTGACACCTCTGTAGCTATGATGTTTTAATTAATAATAATATAAAACGGCATGTTTTGCAGAAAGATGAGTTTCTGAAAACATAAGGGGCCAATATAATTGGAGTTTTCATGTATTTACAGTACCTTAGAAGGTAGTATCTTAGAAGAAGTGGCAAATTGTGCGTCAATCTTCTGATTAACAGCCAATAGCTTTTGCCATGAGTGTTTTACTTATAACCTGTGAATAGTTATCAACTAATGTATAAAACAATAGCTGATGTACAACGTGAAGGTTTCTTCCTTAAAATAAAAAGTTGCAAAAGTTTTTTCTCGCCACTTTTGCTTCAGCTACCTCTTTGAGGGTTTAAAGGCTTTTAACACTGTAAAGCTTCTTTGTGACAATGTACTATTGTAAAGCGCTTTATAAATAAATTACTAATGTAAAAAACAACTTTAAAATAAAATAAAGTTTAAAACAACAAACTTCAGATTATTGACCAAAATATTGTAAGAGTCACTGAAGAATTAAACTAGATTTCAACTTGAGCATCTTAAAATGCCCTTTCATTACTCACAAGCTTCTGTAGTGAAAAGTCAAATGAATTTGACATGGTGAGGGAACAAAGGCAGATTTGTGTGTCCTGTAAAAATGTATTATAATTTGTATTTAAAAGGCATCATCTCTAATTATCTATAAAATGAATAGTATTTTTTTTAAAAATCATGACAGCTATATTATAGAACAAGACAGTTCTATCGTTCAATCAATATGTTTTGCAAAATTACAACATAGAAATATTGCTTGAACTTAATGTTGTACTGGCAGGAGTTATGCAATTATAGTAATATAAAATCAATGCTAAGTGTATCTATGTGTTTTGAGACTAGTGTGTCATCACATTTGCAATTATGTGGACAAAGCCTCTTAGTGCTGCATTCTTATTCCACTCACAACTATCCAGTGCAATTTGCCCATTCTCTCATCGCCGGGAATTTGCATAAAATGCATTACAGACAAAGTACTTTTTGCAAAGTGCTTTACCGAAATCAAAAGCATTAAAACATGATACTTTCACTGAAAAAGAAATGTAATGCATACAGTGAAGAATGACTGTGTAAAATATCTATGTGTAAAAAGATAAGGAAAGCCTTAACAAAAAATCTTAACAAATCTAGCAAAGAACAAAATAACAGTGTAAAAAAATAACTCAAATCCATTAACGTTCTGCAGCTTATTGTTTGACACATTTGCGAGTTGCATAATTCATCATGACTTTAAGGTGGTGTCTTTGGATGGGATGGACACAAAACAGTCCTGGTCCATAAAACAGAAGAGACAGTTCTTATAAAAACATGTCTTCTTGTCCTTTAGGACCACCTAGGTAGAAACTCTTTGCCAGGTTTCACTTTGTGTCTGTGTGCATGTGTGTGTGTGTGTGTGTCTGTGTGTGTATTGAAAAAGAACGAGAGAGCAGTCAGCCATCTCCTCTGATAAAGGTCAGGCCTGGCCATGATGGATGGCTGCTGCTGCTGCTTTAATTTGAAATAAAGAGCAATAAAAAGTAAGACTGTGCTGACGGCGAGCAGCCTATGATGAAGGAGCCATTAGTTAAGCAAAGGTCGTCGGCTCCTCCTTCAAATCCAACTGTCAGGTGCAGCATGATCTGGCAACATAGCTCTATGGTAAAAGGGAGAGTAAAAAATGAGAGAATAAATGGAGTATAAACTGAGAGAGATAATCTAAAGGATTATGAAAGAGATTTACATTGAAAGCAAGGTGAGGGGAAAATATGGGGTACAGAACAATATCAGAGCAGTTATTTTTTGGATAAATAAGGACTATTGGCCAAGAAAATGAAAATAAGCACAGTAGAAAAAAAATAGCTTAACAAAGAAATATCATTCTTTCTCTCTTTAAATGATCAGACATAATACAGCAAACAGCTATTTAATTAAAAAAAAGGAAAAAAATAAAATAAAATACAAGAGCAGGACCAACAAGGATGCGTAACCTATACTAGAACTCAAAAGCAGAAAAGCAGGGAAACACCCTGTGCAGCTCATGTTGCTAGTTCATCAATTAATCAATTTTATTAAGTAATTAAAAGACTAAATAAAGCTAAATAAATACAAGGCCTAAACAAAACTCACTCACACTTATTTGCCCTTCTTTTTTAACAGTAACCAGTGACTTTTTTCCCTTTAACCATTTTACACATTACTATTCAATTTTTTTTTTAATAATAAAGGGGAACTTTTGCTTTCTGTATCACTAACACTTTACATGCTAATATTTTAAATAAACTGAACTGTATGACTAATGTGAAAGTAAAGCAGTAGCACCTAGAAGGTACTTAAATGCAAAAAAGTCTAATTGTAAACATTTTTAAAGTGGTTTGGCTCACTGCTAGGAGACATGATGACCAATTTGGTCCACTGAACGTAATAGCTGTCATGGCATAATGCTTTCAGAAATGGTTGGTAGAGGCAAATTTGTTTGCTGCCATCACCTCTAATGTAACACTTGTCAGAAACACGCCAGCCAAAAAGTCCTTTATTAAAAACGTAAATCATATTAATCAAATTCATCATATGAAACAAATAAATCTGTTTACAGTTAAACATGGAAAGTAATTGCAAAATAAAACGACAAGACATGGCTTGATGAAAAGGGCAGATATGCTTATTTAAGCATTATGCACAATGGGAATACAAGTTCAAATGATGATGTTCATGAAACCTGAAAATGAAGTAAGTAACTTAAGTAGCCTCAAATTGGTAATTGGCATCAATGAGGCACATCAGTCAATGTACACCTAAAATATTCCACATCCCATTGAACTGGCTGCTTCATGCATCACACATTCACTAAAGAAATCAATATGTACAGTTTGAACTGAAGGCTTTTGTTTGTACTACTTTATCTATAACACTCTTATGGATAACAATTGTGGCAACCTATATTCACGACCTATATATATGTAAGGGCACATTTCAACATGAAGATTGCCTTTTAATTTGTGTGGGTTTGATACTAATGTCAGGAGTTTTATGCATGTCTAGATAAAGATCATTTCACAGGGAACACATTTACATCAATTTAAATGAAATGTCCTGAGTTAAGAGATAGAGGAAACAGCCAGTTGTTTATTACACAGACCAGTCAGCTCACTACATCTGTTTCATTTGTCTACAGGAGATTAAATCTTATTGCTCAGTCAGCTGCCAAACATGTAAAATTTATATTTAGTGTGTCATGGAGCTCTAGTTTTCTGTATATTAACTGTACATGCTGTATATGAGTGTGAATACCTACTGCGAGAGACATTTTTTATTTCTTGACCTAAATCTCCTGCAATTGTATAGATAACATCTTTGTAAAGCCAACTTGGGTAATGTGTGAATTCTCCCTTAACTTTATGTAATGTGTGCTGACATAATTACCTATTACTAAATTAAAATAAAACACTTAATAGATGATTGAAAGTTCAGTCTTAAAACAATAACAATTATAATACAAAAATACATTGCTGAGTCAATTGTCCATAAAATCTTAGGTAAAACCTTTGAACTCCAGCCCAATAAGTGGAGCTAAACAGACTAGTATGTGTACATACGATTACCGTTCTCTTTAAAACATGTTTAGCTCTCGATAAGAAAGCACAGCCTTTACTATTGTGCTGCTGAGAAGCCCAGATGTTTATATTGTTTTGCTTACTCTTTCATTAGTACTGCATTTTAATCTTTAACAGTACTTAGCAATAAGCAATAAAATGTCTTCTTTTTTTTCACCAACACATGCCCAAGTGAAGGAACATTTAACGTGTGAATTTAACAAATGGGCGGCACGGTGGCTTAGTGGTTAGCACATTCGCCTCTCAGCGCTAGGGATTCCCGGTTCGGGGGGGGGGGGGGGGGGGGGGGGGGGGGGGGGGGGGGGGGGGGGGGGGGGGGGGGGGGGGGGGGGGGGGGGGGGGGGGGGGGGGGGGGGGGGGGGGGGGTCCGGGTTCTCCGGTTTCCTCCCACAGTCCAAAAACATGGATCAAGTTAATTGAATTCTCAAAATTGCCCCCTATAGAGTGTGTCTGTGTGAGTGAGTGTGTGCCCAGCGATGGATTGGCGCCCTGTCCTGGGTCTATCTGCCCAGCGCCCGAGACGTTCTCCCCTGGATGGGCATGGGGAACCCCACCGCGACCCTAATAGAGGATAAGCGGGAGATAATGAATGAATGAATGAATTTAACAAATGCTAAACAATTCAAATTGAATCACAAAATAATCCATTTCTTGGTTTAAAATGTAGTCAATATTAGCTTAAAATCTTAAAAATACTTTCTATAAAGAGATTCATGTTTAATTGCTAAATATTCTTTGCTGTGTTAGTGATATTTTAACACAAAATAAATAACATGCTTTTATTATGGGTTGAAAGCCAAGGTTAATTTGAGGCCAAGTCCTACAGAAAACCTCAAAATGAAACAGCAACAAAATGCAAATGTGTGCAAGGTCTGTGCTGCCCTACATGAACGTCAAATGATATTCTTACATGTGCTCCTGAGCTCACTTTATGGAAAATCACTACATCTAATCTGATTAAATCTTTTTTTTCTATTTACAGTAATGACTTCTTTCCATTATTCATTGTTTTACCATGGTGCTGGTTTGCTTCAATTTAAACTGGATAATTACCAGCCAAAAAGTCTGATAAGAAAATAGCAGTACATTTACACAATCATTGTCTGTCTCACACTTTATCTCATAGGTTTTATCACTCTCTGCTCCTGCACATCATTACACTCTTGTTGTCATTAGCTTACTGTTAATTTACATATGTAATAATGGGGCCATGCTACAAAGAAATCCTTTAGTGAAAAGATTTATGCAAATCGTACTTAACAGTAATTAAAATTTTGAAAGTAATGGATTTGAATATCCATTTATTAGACATTAATTAATTTTAATGGCTTGATTAAAAAACATTTTCTGAAGTTAAATTGAAATGATATGAAAGAAGCACTTACCAACCACAAAAATAGATTAAACATTAAAGTTTTTCTTAAAAACAAAAAATCCTGAAGTTGAACAATAATTTTCATGAATTTTGAAAACTTTTATTTAAAAAGCACAATCGCTTTAAATCACATTTTTTAGAAATGGTGCTGATCCAGAGATTACTGGTTTTAAAATATGATTATTTTACATAATGCATGTAAAATGGCAACCTCACTGGTCTCTGTATAATTATGAACAGTATATATTAATTACAAACTACTTAAACTAGAATTGTAAGAAACTGATTTTGGTAATAAATGATAAACATTTACATATGCATTTACATACAATATACACAAAAAAAGTAATGGAATAAAAAAAAATGTAGTAGATGTTGGTGCAATCCGCAAAAGTAATCATAGAGACAGGCAAAAAAAAAAACACGCTTGTAAGAGAGCGATTTGGGAACTCCAACTGAGATGACCCAAGACCGCCATTGTCATACAGTGGTGCCTAAGAAATGTGAACATATCTTTCCAGTGTTACATTTTCCTCCAAAATATTTTTGTTAAAGCTTATTACACCCCTTAAAACAGCATAGAGGTTTGTTATACACATGATTCAGTAGTACTGTGTTGTTTATGTATTTGTCAGGAAGTCAGGAACATCTGGTTGAAATCAGTGAGTTTTTGGTGTTCTCTTATCTCAAGAGTGCTCATATCAGTATGCACAAGTACTCATACTTACCCTGACATGAAATCAGTGCATCCACACAAACTATCATAACAGTGTTTCACAGGTGGGATGAGGTTTTTATTGATAAATGTAGCCCTCCCCAATGTAAATGCTACTCCTTAAAAAAAAAAAAATCTACCAGTCCATGACCAAAACCATTTGGTTTGTTTATTTGATCTTTAACAAACAGATGAAATGTGCTTTTTGGAAAGCAGCAACTTTCTCCTTACAGTCCTGCCATGCACACTAAAGTTTTTTTAGCATTCTTTTGCTGGTGGACTAACATTAGCCAAAATGAAAAAGTAATTGTTTAGAAGTTATATGGGAAGTACGTTTTCTACTTTATAAAAGTATTTTTTAAGTTTATTATAAAATAAAAAGTTTTAAAAAATCATAAATACATTTTTAATAAACTTACTCACAGGTCAAAAGGTTTAAAATAAAGAATGAACGTTGTTTGCGTCATATTAACTTAGAGCAGGTATAAAAGCTTCCCTGCAGAGTACTTTAAAGGATAATATCATAAAGGTCAAATGACAAAGAACATATGAAGAACTTATAAAAGGGAACATTTATCAAACCTATTTTTCCCCTTGGCATCTGAAGCCTGGATAGCACCCATAAGATTTTATTTGGGGGAAAGAAAAAAAAAAAAATCCTAATTTTATAAGTTTTGATCGGGGTATTCTTTGCTAATGAGTGTTTGTGTCTTTTGTTATTAAAGTGAACGGTATTAGACCTGCTCATAACCCATCAAACCACATTAGGGAGCTAAAATTGTGATATTATTATAAACAGAAATGCATCCTTATTATTCAATACAGCTCACTTTTCATTACTAGTAATACATCCAAATAATTGTGTCAAGCCCCTGTAGGAACCCTGGTACTGCAGACCATTCTTCGAAATCGGTTGACTTAGTCAAGTAGTGTCACCCATCAAAGCTGATAAAAATTGGACAAACATTTCATAACAATATATGCCAATCTTAAATTGAACACTAGGTTCAGTTTATACTACTATCTAGGTTTAGAATAGTTGGTAATTACCCTAACATATTGTTTGTGTTACATGAGAATACAGATCTCTTGAGAAAATATCCAGCTTGGATATTAAAATGTATTGTACATATTTATTTTTATACAATTCATTTAACAGCAGCTGCATTTATGGTAACATGTGCATCTTTTATGGATAGGTTACCTCTTGTTACTAATAACTTTACTTAAGGGAATTGTAGTTTTAACCTTAGCCTGACAAGGAAGATTGTAGTGGTAATATTATGGGTATTAGTTGGGTAACAAATCCCAAAGATGATGTGTCAGTAAAGCCGCACCAAATTCCACATAACTGACAGCAGGGTGAGTGAGTGCTAACCATAGAGCTGAGCACCACTCTTGCAGGATCTACATGACCAACAGGTTTTTTTTTCCCAGTGCTCTGATTATTATAGATTCTTAAATTTGACAGTAGGAGTATCCAACCCCACTGAGAACCCATGTCACTGTTGTTGGTTTGCTACTGCTTCTTTTTTGACCACTGCAAAAAAGGAACCCTGACAAGAGCTGCAGTGGTTGCAGATGCTCTGACCCAGTCATTTAGCCAACCAACAGATGAAGAAAAGATCACCAGTGTTTAATTCACCCATCAGTGATCGTAAAGTCATGCCAGGTCAGTGTATTTTGTACAGAGTAACATTTTATTAATATTAATATCAATTGATCCTTACATTGTCATGCTGTGCAAGAATAGGATCTGCTGAAACAATATTGTGGTTACCCAGTTGCAGGGCATATTCATTTGTCTAATTCCGGTATCTGATTTCTTCAGATTTTTTTTATATAGCTGATGTACTCTAGATAACTTTGTAAAAAACAACATAGCTAAAAACATTTCCTTTAAGATTTTTTAAATGGGCTTTGTATAAGATAAGAAGCCTTTATTGGCATTGCAAAGTGTACAACAAAATTAAGCAGCAATTCCTAAGGAGCTTTATACGTACAATACATCCATCCATCCATTATCTTCCGATTTATCCCCTACTAGGGTCGTGGGGGGGGTCCCCATGCCAATCCAGGGGAGAATGTTTCGGGGGCTGGGTAGATACACCCAGGACAGGGCGCCAATCTATCGGTAGCTGAGGTAATCTAATTTGAGGTAGCAATGGATCAATACCCAACACCTCATCATTGCAGTTCAGACACTCTTTCCATTTTTTTAAATAAATGCAAGTGCTTCGTTAGTAATAAACACATCAAAGCATGTCCTATTTAAACTAATCATTCTTGTAATCTGGGCTTTGTGGTAGTGTGCATGCATGAAATTGGTTCTTTTTAAAAATATATATCAAAAATATTTCAAAAAGTCTGTTTCCACATCCTGTATTTTTATTGTCAGATGAGACTGAAAACTGATTAAAAGACATAAAATGAGCAGTGGTGATATTTTCACATTGCTGTATGACCCCTGGTTTGCAATTTCCACAAAGCTTAACATACTTTTAATCTTTTCTGCCATAGCCCCTGAATGAAATTATTGATGGCTATATCAGTGTTACTGAATGCTGCTTCAGTGGCGTGTTTATGGATATTAAGAGGGGTGATAATAGCTATCACAGATCAGCACAATTCTCAACCCTCATGCTGCATAAAAATTTAATCTCCCTTATTTATACTTCACAAGAGGACTAGGAAATAAAACATGGGGAGTAAGGCATATAAATCACAATACAGAAGATTACATTGTAATGTTTAGAAAAATGGAGAAATGAATGATGGAAATGTTCTTCTTGCTTACCGCTTAAAACTTAAAGCTGTAGATTTAATATTTAGTTGATCCTTTTATAAGACTCTGTCCACAACCTCTAATGCCAGTCATGATTAGTGGTTTATCTCGCTTGCGGCTGGACTAATGTGTGAAAACTTAATATTGTATGGAAAACATTATTAAGCCATATATATATATATATCCTTGCTCTTTGTTACACATACCTATGCATAGAATATTTGTACATATATTCTTTACATACAGCGGACTCAGCTTACTGGTAGCCAAAATCTTAGGAGATGGAGTTCGCTTAGATTTATAGTAGTTGTCTTGCAATTCATATGGCAATTTAACCCAAATCAGTTTGGAAAGTATGGAGCTTAATTTTATATTACATTTAAATATATAATTTACAACGATATTTTTCAAATGAAAGTGTGCTTCTTCATAGAAGTTTGTATAATAAGATATATTCTGTATTTAGTATTTAAACAGTTATCTAACACTATATTCTTTCCAAACCTACAGCTTTCAAGTGACTTTATATTTTAAAGAAACATTGTGAATAGAAATTTCAAACATCCTTTACATCTGAAAGCACATATTAGGTTTTACCTTAAAATTTATCTTATGTATTCGAGAGCTTAGAAACCAAGGTCTGTGTATATTTTTCTTTGGCCTATGAACTAAAAGGAAATTAATACTGATACCAGGATTTCACATCTGGATACCATCCTGCATTTTTTATAAGGCCAGCAAGAGGGGGGAAAAATACTTGATGCACAGAGGTCAAGGTTCAGAGGTTCTGTAAACTACACTTGCATGTGACTAGATCGGTGCTGCCATATATTTGAACATTCTGCCTGTGATTGCTTATCTCTGCAAAGCAAACACCAGCCAATGACTGTTAATAAGATTTGAAGCTGAAAGGAGATCACAGGGGAAAATGCACAAAAAGGCTGATACTAAAAGAAACAAAGACCCTGACTCTAACAAAGATTTTTTTTAAATGTCTGAATAAGAGATTTAGAGGGCTGAACATAATAAACTCAAGGGCAAGCTCTGAATTATGTATTAGTTGATAATTACAAAGCTAATAACTCACACTTACATGATTTCACAACACAGATCAAGGTCAAATTATAAGCACTCAAAATAGTCAAGGATGTAGATAGCAGTTTTTTTTAAACATTCAACTCAACAGTATTTTATTTATTGCCACATTCATTTATAATGGGTGGTAAGGTACTGCATGTGCCTCAATGCTTTAACCCCTTGTTACCAGACAAATTACCACTAGAGTTTATTTATTCTTATGTAAAATACTGATGAGGAAACAAATCAAAGCTTATATATTAAACATGATAAAGGAATTTTAAATTCAAGTCACTGATTTTTTTGACCAGTTTTTAAATTAGGCTGGCAAAAAGGACAGTATTTAGGGAATATTATTTCAACAAAAGTTTCCCCTTATTAATAATTGAAAATGGCCCAACGTTGTATTTAAAGGGTTACATATATTGTGAACTATAAAGAAATTCAGTTCAAAATAAGGACTTATAATTTACTGCCTATTTTATAATTTATTTTTGTATAAAATGCACTATAGACATTAAATTTGAGTATTTTAAAAATTATGCTATAATTTTTGCTATATATAATTATATATATATAATTATGCTATATTTTTGGACTAGTTTCAGTTTTATACTGGACATGAAAAATACTGAAATCATTAATCTTGTCCTGTTTGTGTATTAAAAACTTTTATCTGCAATTGACACCACCCACTTCTCTATATTTGGTTTCCTGTTACAGTAAACAGTGAACTCCTATTTGACTGTGTTAATGCAGATTTATTTTCTTCCAGTGTCCAATGTTTACATTCTCAAGTCAGAATATAAACTGCTTAAGAGTCTGGTAAAAACTGGTTTGTGTGTAGTGCATGAATAAGACTGAGCCTTAAGTTAGTGGCTGAAAATTTTTCATTTGCCTGAGGTGTGCTGAACTTTGATTTATAGACGCATGATCCCCAAGCTACTTAAGCAGAGAATATTACTCAATAAAGAAAATCTGCGAAACATATCTTTTTCCCATAAAGAAATTAGAATAAGATATTAAGACTTTGTTTTTGATTTACTGCACAGCATGATTTTCAGAATATTTAACGCAAGTGAGGCAAAGTAAATAAACAGAGGTGACTATTTTTGATATAATATATGAAAGAGTAATGTAAATAAAAAGACTCAACTGTGATGGGGCACACAAGACAAAACTGAGAAGATGACAAACTTTTTTATAAATGGAATTATTTAAATGATTACAAAAAATTACCTATATATATATATATATATATATATATATATATATATATATATATATATATATATATATACAGTGGGTTGCAAAAGTATTCATACCCCTTGAACTTTGCCATATTTTGTCACATTACAACCACAAACATAAATATATTTCACTGGAATTTAATGTGAAAGACCAACACAAAGTGGTATACAATTGTGAAGTGGAATGAAAGTTTTACATGAATCAACAATTTTTTTACAAATAAAAAACTGAAAAGTGCGATGTGCAAAATTATTCAGCCCCCTTTTCCCTGAGTGCAACCAATTGCATTCAGAAGTTGCCTGATGACTGCTAATGACTTAAAAGGGTCCACCTGTGTGTAATCTAATCTCAGTACAAATACAGCTGCTCTGTGACGGCCTCAGATGTTGGTTAAGAGAATATTGGGGAGCAAA
>JAFMOD010000470.1:851389-1005833 GCA_019802435.1 Corydoras maculifer | reverse complement strand
TTTTTTTTTTTTTTTTTTTTTTTTTTTAATTGTTACCTTAGTGTTAAAGACAATTTAGCTGTGATGTACATTATGCAAACAACGCCAGAATGTTTATTTAAACACATGCTAATAAGTTAATTAAAGACTCCACATGGTTCTGGATGTGAACATATTAATGAACGTGTTTGCATGTTTGCTTTGTGATAGACTGGCAACTTGTCAAGGTTTTGAGCTCTGGCATTGACTCCTGAAATATGTTAATGCTATGGGAAAATAAAAATAAAACCATTCCCAATATAACTCAAGCATTATTCAAGCATATTTCGCCACTCAGCTCAGTTCATTTATTTGCCAACATGTATTTTATTGATCTGACAAAATTAAGCAATTCAAACTTGTGCAAAACTGTCAATATTTTCTTGGCCAGGTAATGCATTATTCAAAACTTCAGCATGCGTAGTTTACCAATTACCAATAGTAATTTTATGATTAACCAACTATAAGTTCCCTTTTGAACCATGTTCTGATAGTGTTGATGAAAATCTGGTTATTTATGTTAACATGTAGATCTAAAACAAGACAAATACATAAAAGCATTTCTTCTCTTCTCTTGGCATGACATTAGCAGTGTTGTCAAAATGAACAATAAAGTTCCATAACATTTACAGCTTTAATTGGACCAAAAAAATGACATCGTGATCAACTACAACTGTCTCTAAAACAAATGGATTTATTACAGGGACAATGAACATTATTTTTAATAATTTATTATTTATTTAAAAATTATTTAATAAGATTTTACTCATACAAATAATACTGTGCAAGTTTTAAGGTTAAAGAGAATACTACAATTTATTTAGGAGTTATTTCTGACTATATCGTAGTCATTTCTAAATGAGGATCAAACTGTCAGCAATTACACTTGTTTTTAAAGTTTCCATATTTAGATGGAAACTCTTAAAGTTTATTACCATGTTCTATTAAATGGATGGATTTCCTTATACAGGATATGCTTTTATAGGCAGCCTAAACACCCATCCCACAGCTGCAAAAAGTTGGCAGAATTTAAATACACAGTTTGTCATTTAGTCATATTAGCCAGATCCAGCCAGAAGATAATCTGCTCTTTCTACTCCATCCAGAAACCTTCATTTTAAAAGTGTAACCAAAGGTTACGTGTCTGCAGTTAAATCTTGGCTTTATACTGTACATACTAATCTAAGGATCAGCAGTGGCTGCTTCGTAACACATTTTCTAACAACCTACATCATAAAACGTCAAACTATTAGTGACTGTCTGTGTGAAAGTCATTTGTGAAAACTATGAACAGATCAGTTTAACTGCTTCATACTTAAGCACTCAATAGTCCTGTTTTAAGTTAATTTAACCCGTAGTAATGTTTCAATGCCAATAGTGTGATGTGTTTATATCACAATCGTATCATTCTGTGTCAATTAACTCCGTCCGTTAGGCAGAATCACTTGGCATTTTTAAGAAACTACTAAAGACGCATCTTTTTAACAAATATAAATACAATTTATTATATATTTTTTTTTAAATAAATGGGGGGGGGGGGGGCGCAGCATCAAATAATCAGGTTTGATGATTTTACAGTATAGTTGGTTATCTTCATAACTACTGACTTGTTATGTTCTCATTTGTAAGTTGCTTTGGATAAAAACATCTGCTAAATGACTAAAGGTAAATGTAACTCTGTTGTTTGGAACCATCCCAATTAAAGTGGCTTTTTCATACATTTTGCTGCTATTTGAACACTTTACAATTATCAATTATGTTACAATTGTTAGATGTAATTACAGGTGGCTAAAAAAACTTAATGCAGTTAATGCTAAGTAAATTGTAATCAAGTAAATGCAAAAGTCTGAGCCCCATTTCAAACCTCATAGAAAATGTTCCTTTAAAATTAGTAAGTTTTAGAGAAAAACCTAAATCTGTATTATACATTAAGATTTATTCGGATATATTAATCATGCACACGCACTTGCACAGGCGCACACACAGGTCTCAATTGAGGTTATATCAAATAATTTACACAACACAGTAAAAGACGCCAATCATAAGACCTAAAAGTCTTATGCACACACACAGCAATCTTTATACAGATAAGAACAAACAATAAAGTAAAAGTTACACTTGTGCAAAAATATAAATCTAGTGAAGAAGGTTTACTGGATCTGTCATTATCTGAAACAACCCAGGAGAAAGAGAGACTTTTATTTGGCTTGTATTTAATATCGATGTTCTAATGATATGCAGATTGTTTATTGAGTAGCTTTTGAGAGAAATGAGGGGTAACTGGGTAATTCCTGCAGTAATTGCTTTATAATTTTTGAATGTTTAAATTGCTTGTTTTCTTCGCTTTTGTTGCCTTTGTAAATAATACTTATAAACAAGCAAATAGAAACTGAACTACACCTGCTGCTTGATTAAATTAGGGTTTAATTATGATGGCCAGGACAAAAATGTGCTTTCACAAAGGTATAATTATACTTTGTCCCACTGTCCTGTAAAGATTGTTGGTTATAAAAATAATTCTATTGGTGGTTTGTGTGAGCCAGTTTAACACTGCCAGTGGGTAAAATGTGCTTACTGATGTTCCCTCAGTTTGTGTTTGGTAGTGTTAGAGTGTTGTTCCAAGTGGTTAATAAAAGTAGTGTAGGACTGCACAGAAATAAGGCTTCTCCTAAATTACGTTCAACACAAAGCTACAATTGAATCAGAAGCTAGATGTTTTCATAGAAACTAGAAATATAAATGTATAGCATTTTAAAACACAGACGAGAACTGAAACTATATAGTGCAGCAGTGGCGCAAACTGCACAACAAATGGAGCAAACAAAGCAGCAGTTGATAGAACAATCATTGGAGAGACCAGCATGAGTGGTGCAGAAACTGGCTGAGTGAGCAGAACAGCCAGAGTGGCTAGTAGAGAATGTGACCAGGCCTGCTAGCTTCCAGTATCCTGCCAATGCAAAAGCAGAAACTGATAAAATCCACAACTAGACTTTAAAGTGACTAATGCAGTTGATTTGCAGACAAAGCATCTTATATAATTTTATTAGCCAAGCTGGCCACTCAGAGCTACAGCAATAGAGATTTCATGCTGCTTCACATTTGTGGAAATGTATTATGGCACAAACAAAGACGAAGTAAAAAAAAAAAAAAAAAGAAACCCAATGTAACATACAGGACACTAAAGACATTTCTTAATTTAGCTAATGTTCATGGTTTTACAATTAGAAGAAAACTGAACCACAATGGTATGCATACAAAATAAAGGCCACTGCTCTTTAAAAAAAAAAAAATCACTGTCCATATTAATTACACAGACAAACCAGAATGTTTTATGGATGGATGAGGCTAAAGTAGATTATTTTATATAAATTAGAAATGTTTTAGGAGAAAGGAAAAAAAAAATCACTCAATTTCAGTATAAAAACTGTAAAACATGGTAGTAGTGGGTCTTGCTACATCTGAGCCAGAATATTCATTAATTCATTCTCGTCATAATGTTTCAAGCACTGGCCAGATTCATCAATGACAGGGCACCAATCTATCGCTGGGCACACATACACACACTATATGGGGCAAATTAGAGTATTCAATTTACCCTGAATCCATGTTTTTGGACTGTGGCAGAACCCCGTAGAAACCCACATGGACACAGGGAGAACATGGAAACTCCACCCAGATTGGGATTCAAACCTGAATCCCCAGCACTGAGAGGCAAAGATGCTAACCATTAGGTCACCACGTCGTCATGGGCCAGAACAGCTGAATTATTAAAAAATAAACAAATAAATAAAACAATAATAAACCATAATGCAAAATCAGTAAACTGCAATATAAAATGTCAGAATATCAGTGCATTTGTGCACGATCAGTGACTGGAAACTTTTTAAAGATTCATTGGTGACCTTTTCTGGCCTCATGAAAAACTCTTTCTCCAAGGGCATTCAGAAATCTCTTTTGTTTAAGATGAACACGTAATTGTGCCTGTGAGAATAGTCCCAAGGGTAAAGGGCACTCGACACAAGCAGCAAACAATTTTTTTTTTTTTTTTTTTCAAATACGCCACTGAAACAAGGACAGTGGCAGACAAAATTGGAAGTAGCTAATTGCATAAACTGAAGCAGCAGAGGGGTTTTGGTTCATCCAAAGAGCACTAACAATCGCTAAGCAAATTGGTGAGCAGGTACTTAGACATTTTTGCAGCTATTGAGAAGTGTACAAAAACACTTTCAGCAGGAGGTGAAGCAAGCAAAAAGTATGCTTTGTTGTAATCAAGTTAGGTATCTACATAACAAAGCCAATGCCTGGTCTTCTCATTAGATGCTAGTGAGTGCTTGAGCATGAAAAAAAGCACTAGTTGAAAAGCAGTTCTTGGGCCATGGCTGTTGCACCAATTGGCAACAGGCTTAAAGTTATTTGCCCCAAGGAGTTCCATCAGGTACAGGAAGAGAAACTATGGCTATAGATATACCAGGTCCCAAATAGGACAGATGTTGCAGCATGCAGACTTAGTCATGAAAGGCTTTAAAACTGTAACAACTTTAGCAGCAAATCCACCAAGTAATTAACTTCAAAAACATGACAGGAAAAGCATGTAGGACTGAGTAAACACTATGGTGTTTGTAATGTGCAGAGCAGCCAGTGGTCTCATTAATTAAACAGTGATCAATGTAGGAAAATCTGACCTATCAATCTCCCTTACAGACTTCAGTTCTACCAAATAAGACTGTGGCATTAATGTTATATAAAAACAGTTCTAAAGAAAACAAAAAACATCCTCAACCACCATGTCTCCCAAACAATCCAGCATTAACAATATAGCATTAGTATCTTAGCATTAGTAATATAAATACAATAATGCACCATTTAGAAATAAAGCAGGAAAGCAAACACTTACAATAAACATGGAAAATCACAAACATGAAATAAGGAAGCAGTGCACATGTCTCTGAAATTCAACTTTCAAACCCTTCCTTCCTGTCTTCATCTAATTAACATCTGAAGAGAGCCACATCACTACAGCCCCTAGCAGATTGGAGTAAGTATTGCAGGGATAAAAAAAAATGGTAATTAAATAATTTCGCAACTTAAATATTTTGGTTTCAGAAGATATGAAATAGAGGGAAATAACAAATAAAACATCATTCACTTTGAATTAATTTAATTAAACATAATTTTTATCATAGAATTAAAATAGGCATAGATGCACTGCACAGGTTGACTGTGCAAAAAAAAAAAAGTACTTTAAAAACTTACCTCAATTATGTATTTGTCATATTCTATAACAAAAAACACCACTATTTCAATATATACAGTATTCAAATTGTAAAATGATTTACATGTTTCATAACTGGTCAGACGGGGGCGGCAACGGTGGCTTAGTGGTTAACACGTTCGCCTCTCAATGCTATGGATTCCTCGTTTAAATCCCAATCTGGGTGGAGTTTCCATGTTCTCCCCGTGTCCACGTGGATTTCCTCCGGGCTCTCCGGTTACCTCCCACAGTCCAAAAACATGGATCAAGGTCAATTGAATTCTCTAAATTGCCCCATATAAAGTGTGTCTGTGTGAGTAAGTGTGCGCCCAGCATTGGATTGACGCCCTGTTCTGGGAGTATCTGCCCAGCGCCCAAAATGTCCTCACCTGGGTGGGCATGGGAAACCCCCCTGTGACCCTAATAGAGGATAAAGCAGAAGATAATTGGTCAGACAAGAACCACATTAAAGTGATTGAGAATGTCATTCATTCATTATCTTACGCTTTATTCTATATTAGGGTCACGGGGGGGTTCATCATGCCCATCCAGGGGAGAACATTTCGGGTGCTGGGCAGATACACCCAGGACAGTGCGCCAATCTATCGCTGAGCACACACTCACACGCACAGACACGCACACAAACACACTATACATGGGGCAATTTGGAGAACTCAATTGACTTGATCCATGTTTTTTGGACTGTGGGACTGTTATTATTATTATTATTATTATTATTATTATTATTATTATTATTATTATTATTATGATATTGTTGTTGTTGTTACTGTTGCTGCTGCACAGCGGAAAATGCTTAACATTTATTTTAAATTATTGCATGGGAAAGCACTAATACAAATGAGTGCATTACATTTAACAGGACTCTTTTCATCTATCAATCCTTGTTTATTGTTCCTGTTTTGCCTGGGGTGGTAAATAGAAGAAATTACCATTTCTGGTGTCACAGCCAAGCACTCTCATTTGTTATGTAAAAAACCCTGCAGTTTCCTGTAGATTAATTTAATAGGTCATCCATAGATTCACCGGTTTTGATATATTACCTGTTTGTCTATTACTATTTGAAAACATCCAGTTCTTACGTGTTTTGCCTCTGTTCCTTTACAATATAGTTGTACAGTTATACATGACAATACATAAGGTAAATTTTAACAACAGAAAAAAGTTTTGCCCTAAATGATTAAATGTGAAAAATAGCCATATATTCATTCATTCATCATCTCCCGCTTTATCCTCTATTAGGGTCACGGTGGGGTTCCCCATGCCCATCCAGTGGGGAAAGTCTCGGGTGCTGGGCAGATAGACCCAGGACAGAGCGCCAATCTATTGCTGGCCACACACTCACACAGACACACTCTATATGGGGCAATTTGGAGAATTAAATTGACTTGATCCATGTTTTTGGACTGTGGGAGGAACCCGGAGGAAACCCACGCAGACACGGGAGGAACATGGAAACTCCACCCAGATGGGGATTCGAACCTGGAATCCCTAGCGCTGAGAGGTGAACATGCTAACCATTAAGCCACCGTGCTGCCAAATAGCCATATATAAATTCAAAAATATAAATTCAATTTACTTTTGCCACACCAAAAATCTAAATATATTTGCCAGAACATATATGATACTATTTTTACTTAAAACCAATTATAGGTAACAGAAAGTTCTAATTCTGAATATTGCAGATACATTCATTGTAAATGTTTGCTGAAGGTTGAATTTTTACATTATAAAGATTTAATAACTTTTAACAATACTGCTTAGGTTACTGCAAAGTTTCCCAGCAAAACATTGGCCAAAGCATCCCTATGCCTCCCACAGCTGGCCTTATTCCCATAGTGCATCCTGGTGCCATGTTTACTCCAGATTGGTAACACACATGCAACCACCATATATATGCTCATCTTCACAGTTTATAAGTTAACAGTTTCATTTTTTAAATAAACATAACCTCAAGGATTTCCACACTTTTTTGTTTTTTGAAAATGCAAATTAATTCCCTGTCTTATTCCATTACATAAATAAACAAACACCTGTTGAGCCATAATGTGTTATAAATATCAAGCATTAAGCAACTCAGAAGAAATAGCTGTCACATAGCAACATTTAAAAACATAGAGCTCTCAGCAAATAATCAGGTCTCATTTTAGCAACACTGTTTTTTGAAGGCGATAGTGTTGCCCTAACACAGTACTCTCAAAATTATATATTTACCAAAATTTGACACATCTGTCAAGGCATCTGGTCAGCCTCAAGTTTCTTAGAATCTGAAATGACTGGAGCACTGCTTACAGGCAGGACTGAGGTGAAATACATGTCTCATGTATAGGTATATGTCATGTATCTCCTAGAAGATCTAAAAGCCATGTACATTCAGCAGCATTAGAGCAGTTTCCCCATTGGAATTCACATGCTTAAATTTATCAAGTGAATAAGAAGATTAACTAAGATTAGCAGTTAGTATGTCCACCTCTCAGCACTGGGGATCCAGGTTCGAATCCCAAGTTGGGTGGAGTTTCCATGTACTCCCTGTGTCCAAGTGGGTTTCCCGTGGGTTTTCTGGTTTCCCTCCACAGTCCAAAATCATGGATTCAAGGTCAATTAAATGCTCTAAATTGGCCCATATAGAGTGTGTTTGTGTGTGTGTGTGAGAGAGTGAGTGTGCCCAGCGATAGATTGGCACCTGGTTCTAGGTTAGCATGGGTACCATAGTAGAGGATTAAGAAGATAATAAATAAATCTTTTCATATTATAAACTTTGCATATTTAAGCAAATTATAAACAGTCTTATGAAGTTTTACATAAAGTGGTAAATCATAATCCATCCTTGGCAAAGTCTAATCTTTTCGTTGATGTTTTTTTATTACTCAGTCCTGTTAATTGCTTATTGTAAAATCTTCAAAAATGTTTAATTATAACCTTTGCAGTCTTATTTTGCCTTTGAACAAACCATTTTCAGTGTTTTGTAGAGATCAAATTTAATAATAATAATCTAATTTTTAACACAAATAATTAGGTTTGTCAGGGCGGCACGGTGGCTTAGTGGTTAGCACGTTCGCCTCTCAGCACTAGGGATTCCCGGTCCGAATCCCCATCTGGGTGGAGTTTCCATGTTCTTCCCGTGTCTGCGTGGGTTTCCTCCGGGTTCTCCCGTTTCCTCCCACAGTCCAAACACATGGATCAAGGTAAATTGAGTTCTCCAAATTGCCCTATATAGAGTGTGTATGTGTGCGTGTCTGTGTGAGTGAGTGTGTGCCCAGCGATAGATTGACTGTCCTGGGTGTATCTCCCCAGCGCCCGAAACGTTCTCCCCTGGATGGGCATGGGGAACCCCAACGCGACCCTAATATAGGATAAAGCAGAAGATAATGAATGAATTACTCAAAAATATTTTATTTTGTTTGCTAAATAAACATAAAACACATAAAAATGATTCATAATAAACATAATTATATAATTGACAATGTCCAAAATAATGAATATGCATGAAGAATATGGTTCTTGAAAAACTGCTTTGAAAAAGAAAATGGAATGGGCAGACCTTGGGGGGTGTGCATTAGCTCCTCTTGTCATCTGCTACTTGTACTTCTTCTTATTTGCCAAATGTCACAGGAACAATTTCAGGCTTACACATCTAACTGAGAGCTGCATGAATATCCAAATGTGAGTCATAGCGCACAAGCAATTGGTACTCAGACTAATAAGTGAATATTAGTTTTAAGCAGCTGAAAAATTGTAGAACAAAACTGATATTATTGATTATAAATGTTTGTGGAAATAGCACTGATCATACATAGCACAATAAATAAACAGTTAACCGTAAACACAACCTTAACCAAACCTTTGTTAATTTTGAGAGTGTCTGAGACATACACCATAAGTGCATCCAATAAATCTTAAATCCTTTGCCATCAGAATGTTGTACTATTGCAAATAGTTTAAATATTTGTTCAGGCTGTGAAAACGTCAAAAACTCCATCACATTTGTGTTCTGTTGCTAATTAACTGAGACTGACCATCATTTATTCTGGATGTCTTTTTGGCACATCTGGAGTGATGAAAGTGTTGGGTAATCTTTTACCTCATTTGCACCTGCCAAAACTGACCCTCAGCATGATGTCTTATACAACAAGGTGTCACCATGGGCAGCCGACATCATGCTGAAGATAATTTTCTGATCCTCTCTAGTCAAACCCCCCGGGGCAGTTTCAGGTCATTGTCTTGAGACAGGGGGAAAATGAAAAAAGAATCTGTGTGTGTGTGTTTAAGAGAGAAAGAGAGAGTGCAAGAGTAATAGAATGATACTGAAATACAAACGGACAGAACAAAAACAAAAAAACAAAATTTTCCAATTTTTTTTTATCTGTCGAATCAAATCAAGTTTTATTTTAAAGCAAAAATAATGAAATAATTTAATTTTGTAATATAGGTCCTATTTATTTACAAAATTTCACATTTTGGAAAAACATTTACACACTGTAGTCAGTGGTGTTACTGAAAATAGAAAATCTTTTTAGTCTTTCTTAGCTTAAATTTCAGTTAGGAATGTCACAGGATCACCACAGAGCAAGTATCATTTGGGAAGTTAATCATTCAGGAAATAAACTTGGAAATAGGATTTTCGTGACTTTGTGAACATAGGCTGGATGCAGTTTTTTAATACCTGTGTTCTTTTTCAGTACTGCATGGCGTATTTTAGTCACTGTAGTTTTTAGAATGATCATAAGTTTTACAATTGCAGTTGAAGATAGCCCATTCCTACATGCTCATACTCTATATCATCAAGAGCATTAGAACATTTCTGACTGAGCATGCTGCAACTCTTTACTTGAAGCCCTTGGAATTTTTTTGACTGAATTATTGCATTGCTTGGCTGAATGTACTCTTTACATAATGACTTTACTATTTACTAGTAATTTTACCTGAGTAAGGATGTACCTCACTTTTCATATCATTCATCACTGCCAAATAGTGAAACACTCTTAGTATTACTATCTGCAGTGCTATGACATTAATCCATTCACCTATTTTCTTCCGCTTAATCTTTGATTAGAATTGCGGGATTCCCAATGCCTATTCAGGGGATAACGTTTTGGTTGCTAAGCAGATACATTTAGGACTGGGCGGCAATCCATAGCTGGGCATACATTCACTCACACACAGAAACACACACTACATAGAGCAGTCAAGTTCTCTTAAAACATGGAAACTACACCCGATTCGAACCTGGATCGCCAGCGTTGAGAGGCAGATGTGCTAACAACTAATTTACTGTGCCTTCCGAAATTGTCTTTTTCCCCTAATTTGTAAGACACTGTAAATACCGTATAAATGTAAAGTTAATCTCCCGTTTTATTGGTTGTTAAATGTACCAATTGCTAACAGTGATTAAGCTGTATGTATTGATTATAGACTGTAAAAAATAGTGTGAGATTTTATCTTTCACTTTTAAGCTTAATATTTTATCTTGAATTTGACAGATTTTTTTTAATGAACACAGTTATGTTTTTTATTGAGTCTGTACAATAAGACCACCATAAATAAATAAGACCTCCATAACCACATCCTCAGAAGACCGAGTCTGAAATAATAAAATGCTTATTGATTGGTCAGACAAAAAACATTTATGGGGAAAAATCAAACACGACAAAACTATTCTCATTCACAACACATCTTTCTTATACCATTTCTCATTTTAATACAAGGTTTTAAATTCTATTATTTTTCATTGCAAACACCGCAACATTGCAAAACATTTTACACTCACTGGCCACTTTATTAGCTACACCTTACTAAATTTATTGTCCTTAATATCAGTTTCACCTACAATATGTGCTTTACAGTTTTCTATGTGGTTGGTGGATGAATTACAGAATTGCAGTGACACTAATATGAGGGGCAGTATCTATAACTGTACATTTAATATATGCATCTTCTTTATTGCTCCACCGAGTCGATGTAAGGTGAGAGATCGTAGATAATCAATTTGTGTTCATCATCTTATCAGTGCCTTATCGTGTAGGCAATTTAGGACAGTACCAATAACACAGAAATGTCTTTTGTATGCCATTTTTGTCAGAAATTTGAAAATGGCAAATTGTTGGCAGTTGGGGAGAATATATTTTGACTTTCAGTCTAGTAATGAAATATACAGTATCTTAATTATTATTTTAGAAGAAGCTACATAGTATGCATAAATTATTTTTAGTGTTGTATTTATTAATGAAAAAACCTAGATTATTTTTTTAATTAATTAAATTTCAGGTTAAGCTCACAAATTGAGGCCAAACTGAACACCAATTATTATAGAAATATAATAGGTAAATCATTGTGTCATGGCATTAGTACTGACATCATAAAATGTATAATAAACTTGCATGTAAATTACAAAACAAGAACCTTGATTTCAACTGTGGTGTGTGCTTGTGTTTTTGTTTTTTTGATCTTTTACGTGTTTTTTATGGCATCGCCAATAAAGTAAAAAAAAAATAAAAGTAAAATTCCTATAAGGTTTGTAATAAAAAAATTTTGCTAAAATTTTGTTCTTGGTTTCCTTCTTCATTTTACACGCTTAATCGCCTTGGCATAGTATCTGTCACTTCTGGTATGTCTATTGCCCAGAGCTCAGCTAAACACAACTGGTGGGGGTGGTTTACAAGTATAGCCTGAAACATTGTTCCAATTTTGTTTTTATACCTGAAATTTTGGCACTACAAGTAAGAAAATGTAAAATGATGTCAGTTAGTAAAAGGGCATAGGGTACAAGTGTAGGCAGTGCCTAGGCTGTGTTATGCACAATCCTTGTAATACTGCAATGGCAAACAAGCATTAAAACATCATCTGTATATGCTTTATTTACTCAGATCGGAGGCTACTATACATGAGTCAGGCCGAACTAGATATTGCCTAATAAATAAGGTTTTTGCTTTTAAATGTTATAAAAGAAGATATTGTTTAATAATGGGCTGCACCTATTCAAGGAACAACATGCACATCTGGCACCCTAGTTTTTAGACCATACACAGCATACAAAATATTTCCCAAGACTATGCAAGTCTTAGAAATATACATGAGCACATATGTATATTATTTGCTCTGTTCACAAAAGCTCTTACACAGCACTTTGTGTCCACTAAGACTTTACTGAGTTCTTACTGTAATAATAGGTTTGGTGCTTTCCTTTAATTGTCTGCTGTATGGCAAGGCTTCCAGCTAAAACACACACACAGAAGTGTCAAAAGCAGGCTTCTTTATTATTCTTTATTATTATTCAATGTTACAAAAAAAATCTAATTAACACTCTTAGAACCACACACATTTCCACAGGACATATTTATTCCCTGATTGCCACCCAACATATATTTTCTATGTGCAGTATATTTATGTTAAAGCACATTCATTCAGAGTAGGAAAATATAGAGGCTAAAAAATACAAGTCATGACATACTTTCTTTTATAATGATACATAACTCTATAAATCTTTTGGACCTACTGTCACATTCTCTTATGTGTTAGTACTTACTTTGTCCACATTCCTCATCCTACCATCAATTACAAACCTATATCTTATTCAACCTTTTTTCAGAAACTCCCTAAATGTAATTATATGGTGACGACATCCACAGTCATTTCAGGTCTACAGTCACATTAAACCTAATATGTTCACATAATTATGTGAGATTTACAGGAAAATTAAGGGTTTAAGACTGCAATAAAAAATCTAATTAAATGATTTAATACAAGCAAAAAAACTCATCACTTTTAAAACACCTTAAAATCAACATTTTGTCCTAATCATTCGTACAATAGGTTTAATAATCCATGTTATTTTGAAAAAAAAAAAGTTTGTTGCAAGCAATTTAATGAAATGTGTCAAAATTTTGTGCATCACCTCCAGATGGCAGTAAACATACAAACAGAAGCAGCCACATTAAAAAAAAAAAGTAAAAGAAGAATGTTACTCATAACACAAATTTAACCACAAAATTATATCATATAACAAACCAAGAAATAAATAAAGTAAAATAACAAAGCAGAATAAAACTTAAAAGATGTGCAAATTGGGACTAAAGAATCTAAATGTACAAGATCAAATATAAGTGTGGTATACAGGTGCTCATTAAAATTTATATTTAAAAAACCTGAAATTAGATGTGCAATACAACGTTATACAGTTTCAATGACCGAGCACAAAATAAGACAAGAAAGCTTAAATAGGAAGTAACAAAATATCAGTGTTAAAATTCAGTCGCTCAATCAAAGTCTGGACCCAAGTGTCCCAAAGAAGAAATCCCCAGGAAACTAAGGATGCAGATTGCTGGTACCAGTTCAGCAGCGTTCTTGCCTGGCAACAGAAACAGATAAGCCCTTACAGCACCAGACTGGTTCATAAACACCCTCTTAACAACTGGACAGGTTCTCAATCAGGTTCGTGAACATCCTCTTGGCACCAGACAGGCCCAGGAATCCCGTTTTATCACTAGACAGGTTCAAGAATGCTCTTTCAGCACCAGATAAGTTTGTCAGGTTTAACCAAGCCTTTTTAACTTCATACAGTTTTAACCAGGTCCTATAAGCTACAGAAAGGTATGGACAAACACTCAGTAGTATATAGTTAATACACACTTCTAGAGGAAGATATTCACAGCACAGACAGTTTTAAGCACACATTCAAGAGGGAAGGACACACTCAGAGTCAACATATTTAGACACACTGAGAGTAAAGACAAACAGTATAACAATAGGTTTTGGTGTGCTGGTAGATGACAAAAATTCAAAGATGAACCTATTCACTTTAGAATTTAACTAATTCATGGAGTAAATTGGGCAAACAAATCCCCTTAAAATGACAAATTAAAGATGTGATGCCTTCAAAGAATTAATTTCAATGAATATGCTTTTCTTATAAATATAGGTTCGCATGTGGAGTGATGTTCTCCAAGATGACCTTTTCATATGAATTATAGTTTTAATAATTGCAGGTGGGTTTTACACAATGACAGAGTTAGATTCAAACATCCAAAAAAAAAAAAAACAATAATACACAGAAGAAAACAAAACAGGCAATAACAAACAAAGCAAGGGGGAATACTTGGAAATAAAAATATATGAAGTATTTTACTGTTCTTAATTTTTTTCTTTCTGCTTTTTAACATAACCTTTAAACAAGAACACCAAACTTCTTCTGTATGGTAGGCCCTATACACATCTCACGTTGCTTGTACTTTTTAAAGAGATCAGATGGACCAATCAGTTAGGAGCACATCATAGACCTGCTCAGGATGAAGACTTGGCCATGGCAATGTGAAGGAACAGAAGCATAAAACCAACACAAGGTACCACAGACACTCCATCTCATTTGTCCAAAAATATGCAGACATTATATAAATATGTACACATATAGAACTAATTATGGGAGTAAAAATTAATCAACTTAAATTAATTAATTATACAGCCAACAATTTAATGCATCGATGTGTCAGCAAGAGTATAGATTAATGTCTGTATGTCTAACACACTGACACAATTCAGCATTTTGTTGTTGCACAAAGCAAAATTCAATGTTCAACATCCGAAACAATATGTAATATATAATTCAGAACACAAGCCAGGACTAATGGGAAATCAATTCTGATTGAATTAAACTGCATTTTTGGTCTGTATTGTCAAGAAGCATCAATTTTACAGTTAACATTTATCAGTGTCAAGACGTATGCAGTATCAGTGGAAGCATTAGCTCAGCAACTAACTGCATAATCAGTCTCTGTTTGTGCCAAGGGCAGTGTGGTACAGCCACATCAGCCAATAACTTGAAATAATTATCCTTAATAGATAATCTAGTTTCATTTGTCTAGTGTCAAATATCATGATTATTGTCAGAACTGAAAAGCAATCTACAGAACGAGCAATTTCATATAACCACATTTTTGGAAAAGTTTGAAAAATTGACAAATAAGATGTCATTCTAGATAGATATACTATTTAAATGTGGTGCGGTAATAGGTATTGCATTTAGATTAAACATTATATTGAATTGTACTTTTAAGAGGTCTGCATCCCAGTTTCTTTAAGGTCAGATTTCTTGGTCCGTGATGTTTTGTATAGACAAACAACAACTCACAAAACCCCTGGGGACAGTTGGAAATAGCATTTTTCATTTAGTCCAAGGGCTTCTAGAGTTCAGACATCATCAGTCAGGTGTGATAACATTAATCAAATAGTTAAATTACTCTTGATTTGCTGCACATTTGAGAAAATATCGGTTTAAAAAAAAGCTTTTCTTACAGTCTGTTTATTTAAAAATCACTGCAAATATTTTTTTTAACTACTAGTTAAGCCACGGTGGCATGGTGGCTTAATGGTTAGCACGTTCGCCTCTCAGCGCTAAGGATTCCCGGTTCGAATCCCCATCTGGGTGGAGTTTCCATGTTCTCCATGTGTCTGCGTAGGTTTCCTCCAGGTTCTCCGGTTTCCTCCCACAGTCCAACAACATGGATCAAGTCAATTGAGTTCTCCAGATTGCCCCATATGGAGTGTGTATGTGTGAGTGAATGTGTGCCCAGCGATAGATTGGCGCCCTGTCCTGGTCTGTCTGCCCAGCGCCCGAGACGTTCTCCCCTGGATAGGCATGGGGAACCCCCCCGTGACCCTAATATAGGATAAAGCGGAAGATAATGGATGGATGGATAGTTAAGCCACTTTCCCCTAACTTTATTTAACTCCTTTAGCAACAGGCATAATTGTAATTACACCTAAAGTATGACATTAGATATTTGTATTAAAGAGTCAAATTTACTTTATTCATTACTTTTTTTACTAAACAAGGGCAACAAGGTGGCATAGTAGTTAGCACATCTGCCTCTCAGCACTTTGGTATACAATATTGAATTCCAATCTGGATGGGGTTTTTATGTTTTTTTCTGTGTCTGTGTGGGTTTTCACTGGGTTCTCCAGTTTCCACACTGTCTAAAAACATGGATTCAAGGTGAATTAGCCACTTTAAATTGCCCCTACATGAAGTGTGTGTGTGTGTGTGTGTGTGAGTGAGTGTGTGCCCAGTGATGGATTGGTGCCCTGTCCAGAGGGTATCATCCCAGCACCCCGGGAATACCTACAGATAGCTGTATTGGCGCTATTAAATTTATAAGTACAGTAGTCATTGCCACAAGACTGAACAAATTCTACCATAATAATAAGGAAAAATAAAGGATACATTTTCTCCAGCTGTTTTCAGATTGAAAGCTATAATTGGTATTAAAATATTGTTTTTCGAATGATCACATATTATGTGTGGATGTGATGTCTGATTTATGATTTAATTAAAAACCTTTTGGCTGACAGGCCTTTTAAATGAAATGTTATCCTCTTAATATGTTTGTGTAACCAAAGCACTTAATACTACACAACTCTTGGTCACTTTTAATTAGCCTCATTGCAGAGAATTTCATGCCCTATTAACCAGCAGGAGGAGCGAGTTTACACCAGATTAAACACTTTGAACAGTAAGAAGGCAGCCGTAAATTTATCAAATGACACTTTTCAAGCTTTTACACAAGAGTAGAAGCAGAGCAGTGTTAAGGCAATTAGGTTTAAAACTGCTCTTTTAATGTCAATTAGTACAAATGAACCTTGTTAGACTGGCCAATCAGATTTTCCCTACTGCCACCTATAACAAGAAACTCTTCAGAAACTATGATTTCACTTTTTTACCACTATAATTAGAATACTATACTTGAATGAAAATGACTGTTAACATTAAATGTAATTATTCAGGCAAACGTCAGAACTAAAACACAATATAAGCACTCAGATGATTGCTTGTGTTTACATGTGTGTCTAGTCATTAATGATTGGACAGAAGGGTGAGCAGACTTGAATAGAGGTGATAATGAAACACAAGTGTCCCAGGTTAGAGGTCAGTTTTGCTTGATATACAAATGACATGTCTCACACATAACAAATACATTATTAAATTTTGTGCTTGAGCTGACTAAGCTGCATCTTTCATATATTATACATTCCTGCATGGAATAATCAAATGACAAATCAAGAAAATATCAGAAATAATTAAATACTAGAACTGCACATAAACACTTACTTAATAAATAACAAAAACCTGTTGAATTATCCTCCAAATAGCACAGTTGACCTCCATTAACAGACAGCTGCAGACATGTCATCACAGTTTGTTTTTGCCTCTGTTGATACTTTGTAGTAAATATTAATTTGTTTTAATTTGCTAATGTCATTAAAATAACCCAACAATTTAAAACTTCAAGCACTGATTAAGGCCTTCATGAGAACATTTGTAATTTTCCAAATACTTTGTTTTATTTAGATTTGTGAATGTTCTGACCATTTCCACTCTGAATAGCATTTTTTCCTTGACCTATGCTGGTCAGATAATTATGACAGGTCATCCCCTCAGCCACTTGAGCAGATGGCTGGATGACTGGTCCCACTCCCTCAATGTACAAGGTCAGTCCCCTTGCCTTTATCTTTCAGCCTTCTCTGGGGTCAAATTATTCCCTGTGTGACTATTCCCCAGACATCCCAAACATGTGCCATGCAGGTAATAAGGGAGTGTTGTTCCTGTTTAACCCAAACCACCTCATAGAAAATTACCCTTTACTTTATTTTTAACATCACAAATAATATATAAAATGTTAATTAAATGTGCTTTAGCCTTTTTACACATAACATACAATGATTATCATTTAGGGTCAGTCAATATGTACACAATTAAAAGCAATGTGGGACTTTTACTTCTACAAATTGCATTCATAAGTACCCTACACCAAATAAATGCCGCATGGCTGCTGAGAAAAAGATATCACTTAAACAAAATATTAAATATAAACTTATTTGTTTATTAAAATGTTAAAAACACTGTGGTATACATACACTAAAAGGTCATCTCTTTATATTTTTACATAAATTGAATGTCAAAAACACAGAAACAGACTTACAAACAGATTTTATTTAAAATGTTGAGAATTCTAGGCTTGCGTGTAAGAATACAGTGAGATATTTGAGAGACACTTTTGCTCTCTTCCCTGTAGGCTCTCCCTCTCTAAGCCTTCACCACATATCTAGCCCGCTTAACCCCATGCATCAAGTCAGGTCAAGTCAGCAAATAGCGAAAGATAATTTAAACGATTAAACCAATTGAATCGTGTGTCGATTCAGCGCCTATCTCACATTAGCTAATGTTAATAAGTCCACCATCAACAGAACACTGAACAACAATCAAGTTCATTGCTAGGCATAAGACGAAAGCAGTTTCTTTCCAAAAAGGAACATTGCTGTCTGTGTACTGTTTGCTAAAGTTCGTTTTTGTGAATGGATGATATATTTTCAGTTTTAATAAGAAGTGAGTTACGTTAAAAAAAAAAAAAAAAAAAAAAAATGTTTACATATAAAGATATCACCTCTCAAATACAGCAGTGGTGGTAATAGCATGGCATGGTTCTGCTATGTCTTAGCCAGGATGACTTGCCATCATTGATGGTACGATGCATTCAAATTTTTACCCGCAAATCTGTCTGACTATGGTGTCCAAAATGTAATAGTGCTTTAATCTATAAATCTTTTACCTTGTTTCTGTTCCTCTGCGATGTTGAGACATACATTAAGAAGCATCACATAGGAAGAAGTCAGCAAATTACCAGAACATCCCAATCTGTCATCCTAAATCAATGCTCACCCAGTTCTGGAAAAAAAGAAAGCTATTCATCCTGATTTAGAATGAACAGGGAGAAAAGGTATACTTGTGGGACAGAAAATATTGATGCCCAGAATCAATGATCTATGATCCAAGGCAGTGCGTACCTGTGGGAGAAAGGACTACTTGTCTTGAAGCAACATCCATTATATCTTTCATCAGACTACTCTAGATAAAAAGAGTGGCTAGCTCCTCCTTTAACCCAATCATCAAAGATCTTAGCCAGCTTCTTGGGCTTTCATTATGCAAACTGCAATTTATCCAAGTCTGCAAATCAGCAGAGGTCAACAATCACAATATTATGTTAGAGGCAGTTAGAACCTTAAGGCCCTGTATATACTACACCAAGAAAATTATTCAACAGGAAATAAAACAATTTCTGGGTCATTGTAATTAAATACCACTAAAATATGGTGACCACAAAGAATTTCCAGTTAAGTGGATAACCAAAAGCCACAGAATAAGCTAGCCCTATAGAATCAATTCTTCCACAAGTGAATGGCCATTAAAAGGTGATTTTTATACCTGCACTTCAGCACACACTGTAAACTTGTCCAGAATATTTATGGTGGTTTTAACTGTCTGCCACATCACTCTCTGAGGTGTCACAAAGCAGCTGTAATCAAGTGTAGGAAACGAGTCCCATTTCATGGTGTTCTACGGTCCCATTCTCTCTCTCTCTCTCTATCTATCTCTCTCTCTCTCTCTCTCTCTCTCTCTCTCTCGCTCCCTCTCTCTCTCTCTCTCTCTCTCTCTCCTCACAGCCGATAACTCCACGTTCGACAGTGCATGTAAATACTTACAACCTCATTTGGGATCTCATCAGCTGCTTCGTAAGACAAGGCAGAAAAACCTCCTCAGGCTTAAAATTTTTTAATCCTAATAATAAAATAACTTCCATATGTCGCATTATATACAGAATAAATTTTTTGCATCATTAAATATCTGTGCTCAAAAAATAATCAATTATAGTTAAATGTATAAAACTATTACAAGACACTCCCTTATTTTATGTTAGTATACTGTATATGTTTCATATTTTACAATGCTAAGCTGTTTACATGCTGTAAATAAACCGTGTATTGTTTATAAAGGAATCAATAATTTGTTGCAATGCATTATTGAATGAACATAAACAAATGCTGACAGCCAAGAATTACTGTTGTGATAATTTAAGAATTTCAATAGTAAGTTATAGGAAATTACCATATAAAGGATAGCTGCTAAAATGTTCAGCAATATGTGCATCCAATAATTAATAACAGGACTAAATGATCACCATCATGAATATCAACAAAAATATGGTAAGCATTTAAAATTATTTTTATTAGGAAATCATTTGAAGGGTTGAAGCAATCTTATTAAGGACCCAAAGGTTTAGTTTATGATGCCAAGATTTAAAACACTAGCAAAAATTTACAATACTGTTGTCAGGAGTGCACACCGCACTCATGGACTGTCTTATTTTTATTTTTATTTTTATTTTTAACACTTTGTAATGTTTGTTTGGTTAATTATTGCTTTCCAGGGCTTGATTGGACATCAATCTATTGCAGAATTGATTACACCTTCGCATATATTACAATTTGTTGTTTTATGTTATTTTTATTTAATATTTTTATTAATTCAAATAAAAAACTAGGAATTTTTTCCAAAGGTGTTTAAAATTTTGCATAAGACTTTATAAGCTGATTAAATCTTCCCATATGTTCAACATCTGGAAATATTTTTGTTTGGAGAATCATTGTCTTCTGTCCAAAAATATTTGCTCTAAATTGTTATATATTAAAAATAATTATGGTATATATAGTTGTTGTCAATTACCAGATAATAGCCAACAAATTTAAAAATCTGTTTTGACGATTTGTCCCTTAGAATTTTGATACAACATGCCAATTAGCTGTTGTCAGCCAAAGCTGGGTCATTGATGAGTAGATGGCCCAAGTTTTTGCAATGGCCTGCACTGATGCCATTAATCAGAGGCTTTGGGTGGATTTTCATCCTGTTCAGCTTTGAATTTAGCTGGATCAGTAAAAAGATGAAGCTGCATGGCTGTTTTTTCTCTGCTTGGACACGGCGTTATGACACAACATGGCAGTTGGCTTCAGCTCTTTCTTTTGAAATCAGATTGGTATGTCAGAAGGACACCTACAGGATAGGATACAAAATATATATCGACTTTCTTTTATCCCTTAAGGAGCTGGCTGATATTTTGTAATATTATCAATTATGTATCCACACTACAAACTGTTCTAAAAGCATAACATTGACTGCTATGCACACCAGTTACTCCAACTAATTAGCTGATGAGAACGAAAAATTCTTTTTTTTATATAAACTTTGTTCCCCTTTGAACTGTGGATATACTTCATCAGAATTTGCTCAGCCATGTTTTATTGATTGAAACTTACTGAAGCACCACATGCTCATTAGGATTGTACACGCTTACTTGAAATGAAAATGGATAGCAAAAATATTAGCTGACCAAGCTTCACCAGCAATCCCCAATTATACCCATGTCTGCTAGCCAAGCCATGACCTAATTTGTTGTACCAATACAAGAAAAAATAAGCTTGACTGAAATGAATATAAGATGGTTACTGATATCAAAGTAAACACATACTGTATAATAACCATATGCAGTACAATGCAGAGCTTAGCTATAAACTTTAAAAAAATTAATAAATTAATGGTATTTTTTTCTCTTAGTTATAAAATAACACATATTTCAGCTGATTTTGTTTTCTTTAAACACTCCTAAAGCCATAAGATAGTCAGTAGGATAGAAAGTTTCTGAATATTAAGGCTCCCATTTTTTTTCAGACAATAAGACATGAATTTTGAGTCATTCGTATGCATAGCATATCTTTCTACAACAATCCTGTTTGTAAAAATCATACTTTTCTTCCAGGTTCCTATTTTCGGTTAAACATTTTACATTGGGAGGTTGTTGCATCATTGCCCCAAGAGACCTGAACCTTCATACTGCCCACATGCTGACCAGGTAAAGGGACAAAATAAATTTGTATATAATATTCCATATTTATATTATGCAGTCTAGATGTCCCAATCTTTGAAACATGTCAGTCAGTTGATGGTATGGCAGAAAGTGCACATTCTGCATTTTTTATCTTAGGCTTTTGAAGTGATATTCTGTCAAATTTAATGTTTGTCATGTCTGTAGTGTACTGCATTTACTTGATACTGTCAATTTGTATTCTTGTTATGAGCTAAGATTTTCAAAATTCAGGCTCGTTTTGCTCCTCCTGAGAAATGCAAAGCACATAGATACTTAAATGAATCAGTGATGGCACTGAAACAAACGACTTTATTCTAACAAACAGCCCATGAAAAGCCTCAGGGAACAGAAGAAAAGTTTGCCTCGCTGGTCTCTGTTGGAAGCTTTTTGTTTCAAAGACAACAGTGAACATCTCAGAGTACATCAAAGGAGCTGGGCATGTATTCAAACCTCTACACTAATGTAAGAAGACTGCTGTGCATAAATGTGATTATGTAGGGGGATTTGTAATGTTAGGGTGGTTGACTGGGGAATAGTTTATTGTACTGTGCATTGTATTGTTTTAAGCAGTTTATAAAGTTATACAAACTTATTTGTGAAGTCTTACTCATTTAGAGGTTTCTCAAAGAACTATGAAGGGTTTTTGATTATTGGAGTCTTAATTTTGTGTAATCCTGTTTTGTCTTAATTTTATCTGTGTATTATTCCTCTATGTAGTAACATAGAGGAACATATCGTAATAAACTGACAGAAATGATTTGTAGATTTTTTAATAAACATATTTAAATTAGACAGTTTTTTTAGTCACATATAGGGTCAGAAAATGTGAAGTTTACTGCTGGTTTATTTGCTAGTATCCTTTATTTTTCAAACCTATGCTGTTATTCTTAATGTACAATAATCTTCAAGTTGTTTCCCCTAAAAAATCTTGACTTAAACTTCAAATATTTTAAATAAAATAACAATTTTAAATTAATATTTAAGGAAATCAATTTACTTTATGAATTTTTAGGTTATATGGTAAAAAAAATAAACATAAATAAACTAAGGCTGTGCAACCATTTATATGACACTATCGATAGCTTTCAGATTTTAAGACAAACTTCAATTTCAGCTGTCTGTAGATTTTTTTTAACTGGGTTGACAGTTTATAGTAGGCTCTAGACTTAACTGAGTTTATTTCTGTTTTAAGTCATATTGCTTTAAGTTTTTTTAAGGCTTTGATGTTTTCCTTGGATTACTAATATGGTTTTCTTGTACAACCTTCCTAATCTGCTGGTACTTGGTCCAGATTTTAAACTGGGAACTGCCTGAAAACATCCTTTGTAACAATACATAATGATTTACCTTTTTAAAAAAAGTTTTATATCCTCTCCTTTGTATCAACGGACATCCCTCGTGTTCGAGCCATGATTCATGTCATTCTGCTTTGTGTAACAGCTTACCAAGATATGAACGCTCTTTTTTAACTAAAGACTAATTTGCAGATTTGATCAGCTGTTTTAGCAGATTTGAACAGGTGTTTGTGTTTAAACTGCACATTGTAGTAATTTCTTTATTTTGTCCTATACCTGATCTTTAACAATTTATTTGTTTCTTTTTAATTGTTTTAATGCCATTCAGTTGAAACTTTGGAAAAAGTGGCATGTTTCTGTGATAATTTTTTTTCCTACTAAATAAAAACATTGAAAGAAACATCCTCCATGAGTGAAGATTTCATAATTTTTGCCAAGTATTGTAGTAGTAGATAATTAGGTTTACTAGATTTAAAAATTATCATTAAGTTATTGTGAAAATACTTGACTTAAATACTATTACTTGATCTTTAAAAAATTGTCACGAAGCAGGAAGGAATACTTGCACATACTTACAGCAATCAAATGCTGTGAAAATAAGGCCAAGCTTGCTTAACCATGAAAATCATTTTTTGTCAGGGGCAACACTGAGAGTTTATTTACCAGCAGCTGCCCGACTAGTAATGCATCATAGGGCACCGCAACTAGCCTTGGTATTTATTATCTGACAGGACCTCACTAATATCATTATGGATTATACAGTAACTGTGCCCTCGAATTTACTGCTTTTTATGACTCTAGGATTGCTTGGGTCTCTTGGTCCATAAATGTTAAGGCAGATGATCCCTCACAGAGTGAGAGGGTGATAAATGTTACTTTCATCCTAAATCAGCATTCTTTTAACAGAGAGAACATCCAGGATGCTGTCAGAGCAGCTCATATCTGTGGAGCCCTATTCTTTTTACAAAAAGTCATCTTCATTTCAAAAGCAGGAAACTTTACTAGCCTACTGAATCTACCAAATGTGAGCACACCTTGTTTGATCCATTAACTACTGGAATACAACATCAGTGCTAAGACACCTGTTATTTTAAAGGGGTTTAACAATAATGCTTATATCATTATACTAAAATGTATACTTGGTCAATGGTTTAGTAAGGGAAATGATACAAAATCAAACATCTGTGAGAAGAAAATGTATAGACACTTTTAGGATTAGCAGGTAACAAAGTCTGTATGTTAGAACATTCGTTTTTAAAGATTTATCATGTCATGTACAAAGGTGATTTCTTATGACCTAATTATAAGATCTTATGCTCATTATGCTGAAATTAGATTCTAAATTCTTAAGTATAATTTCAGGTCATTGTGGACATTTATATATAGGTTGTTTGTCTGCGGATAGTTAGAGTCTAAACTGTTAGAGATTATTTTGTAACCTCTTCCACAGTTATAGTCATCAGAAATCACATTTGTTCATGCCATGATATACTTCCCCAAATATGCTGAAAAGACTTTGATAGATGACTTTCCTTTAAATTAAATAGGGTACATCTTATTGTCATCCTGTTGACTAAAACAGTTGACTTCAATTCCACATTCAAATTATCTGCCAATCCTAAATGTTTACTTGTGTGTGCATATTATTGCACTGTATATGATTGGATGTGAAAGAAATCATATGCCTATATAAAGCTTATATCAGTACTCAATTTTTAAAACAATAGCCAAGGCAAGAGTAAATTTTTGTTATTTCTGTATTGTCCAACTGCAAATAACAATTATATCATCTAGTAAATAATAATAAAAAAGCCAACCAATACAAATAGAAGAAACCTGAAAGTACTTCTGATTCTCTTAAATATTTAGAGGAGCTGGCAGAAGGGTCATAATCTTAAAGGACAACATCTATTATTCATCCTAAGGCTTTATGAATTAGGGATGAGTTAATCTAGCCACATATGTTTTACATCAAAAAAGGTAAAACCACTGTTGTTGTTAACATATACCATTCAGTTTTATTGTATAGTACTTCAAAATTCTAAAAATCTCCTAAGCTTTTAAAAATATCCAACCATAATGGCAGTCTGCTGTTTTTTACTTAAATACTTTGGTTCATTACTAACCTGACATGAATGTGTGCTAGAATTTTAATAAAAAATGTGACCCCATATTCAACCAACCAGCAAATACATTCATCTGTTAATTAATATCTTGAGTTCAGGCCCAGCAGGCTGTAGAAATGAAGCTGTTGTTAGATTGTACTTAACACTTCAGCCAGTGCAAAGAGTAATTTGATATGAAACATTAAAGTGCAATTAGTCTGTGATTGATTGTCTCCCATGTGATTAATTAACCATAAATCTTTACTGCGCCCTAGACCCATGTTCGATTCCATGTTGTGTAATTATTAAAGGTATCACAACCCAGAGTGAATATATATTTGCCGCCTAACAACCTCCCAGGAAGACTTCATCATGTGGACAGCATCCATTCATCACATCCAAACACCCCAATATGTGGTCGTAAGCGGCGCTCTGAGGTGCCAAGCTATGAAAACTGCTGCATCCCTGAGCAACACAATCACCATAATTCTTTCAGTTTAGTGCAACTGCATAGCCAAATGTGTCCCTGTCCTAAATGCGGTGTGGAGGCCTGATGGATTTTGAAGAACAGTGGATTTTTTTATTAGCCTAAAATCTGTTGAAATATATACTAAAATTACAATTTGCTAAATAAGACCAAACTACAAAACTAACGATGAACAGATTTTTCCTTCAGTGGAAGTAATTAATATTTGTAACAATATTTGTGACCTGAATCTCAGACTTTAAATATTTTCTTGTCAATTATAATATAATATCGTGTGCAGTAAGCTTAATTTTATGTGAATTTGCTCTAAGGAAATGTGAAAACATCAGTTCATTGTAATTATTCCTGTTTTATATCTTGCCTTTTATTGAGTTGTAGGACCTCACATGAGTGTCCATCTGTTTGCCTGTCCGAAGGGCAGATGTCTTTTACCCTAAGGCCATTTCTGTTCTAGCTGGTGGTTCCTTCTTTGACACAGGTGCCCTTTTAATCAGTGAAATGTTCTAACAGAACAACCCTCTCTTGTTCCCTGTGTTGCTTTTGCAGGGACCATTGCCCAGCTCAGCATCCTATTGGGTGGCTGACCAAGGCATGCTGTCTCTGTGATATAATGGGATGCGAAAGGATGCCAATGAGAGCCATCAGGAAAGGGATGAGTACACAGAGCTGCTAGATTAAAATTGTATTTGTATTTAATGTTTTGTAACATTTATTTATAAAATTAATTGTATATTGTGGGATCAGATTGATAAATATTATGTTAAGGCTAATATGGGGAAACAGAGGGAAAATGGGAAAAACAAGGTGCTTATGTAGAAAGGAATTTACAAACTTTATTCATCTATTATCTTCCGCTTTATTTTCTTTTAGGGTCGCGGTTGGTTTCCCCATGCCCATCCAGGGGAGAACGTTTCGGGCTCTGGGCAGACAGACCCAGGACAGATACATCCAGGACAGGGTGCCAATCTATTGCTGGGCACACACTCACTCACATAAACACACTCTATATGGGGCAATTTGGAGAATTCAATTGACCTTGATCCATGTTTTAGGGCTGTGGGAGAAAACCGGAGAACCCGGAGAAAACCCATGCGGACACGGGGAGAACATGGAAACTCCACCCAGATACACAGTAACAAAAATTTTCATAGGTAAAAATGGCTGACGGTTTTTATTTCAACACCAGAAAATAATCAGTTGCTATTTTTTTTTCCTCCTTTCAGACTCAAATGGCACAGCAATTGTCTGGGTTGGTTAAAAGATTTTTAGTTTGTTTTGGTATGGAAACAGGTATTCAGAAAGGATGCTGATAGTTCTAGATCTATACCTTTCTGTCTACAGATAAAGTGACAAAAGAGGGATTAAAGTCGCTTTAGCACATACTGACAATACTACTTCACTTAATGACATGAGTTTGACAGAGCTTAAGTGAAAGCACCTGTCTGTGCAAGAAGCCAAGTGTCTGTCAGCATAGTCTCAGAAAATCTCTCAAAATCCCTTTGCCCATGGGGATGGAAGCACCTGTAAGACACTGACAAACTGAATTTCCTACAACAGTTTTAAAAAAATTATACCTTTCAGAAACATACATACAGTACCAAAAAATAGGCTGTGAAAAAGGTGCAGGGGTGAGGCTTACTGTATGAAAAATGTCAATACAATGCCGGTTAGAGGAGATGTTTATTCACAAATAAACAATGATTCATTTAATGGCATGCCACAGCTGTAAGAAGCTAACTAATTACTGTGTAGATTTTGTATGTTCTCTTGCCTAATTCTATGGGTTTCCAGGTAGTTTATTATCCTTTCACAGTTATGTAATTTTGGCCAATAAATAGGTTTTAGCACTGTTTTAATTACAACAAACAGAAAATTAAATGTCATACATGTTTCAGTTGAAAAAATAAAATAAAATCTAAATCTACATGTAAAACAGAATAGTATAGTCCAGCTTTTTTGTGACTTAAAATTAGTCAAATATGCCTTTTATTGAAAGTCAAAAATTATTTAAAAACAACTGCACAGCCTAAAAGCTGTATCAAAAACCATTAGATTGTTTCAAACAAGTATTGATAATCATAATCATTAATAATGTTATTAATTTATAATTTATATCACATTGTTATATTGTGGCTTCTACTCTCTGTTCTGGTACACCCCAACAGCAATCAATGGAGTTGAAGTCTGAGCTCTTTAAACCATGTTGAATGAGTTTGTTTTTTGTGGATCTCCAGTTGCCTAAACACTGACTTGAACACATCTCACATGATTTGGAGCAATGATCAATAGTGCCTGACCAAGCAAAGATTCTTTTGATTAGATGTTACACATTTTTTAAAGACACACTCTAATTCCATCTTCTGAGAACTCATGTCAAATGGTCTTAGGAAGAAAGTAAAAGCATTCTCTTTATTAATGCTTATAGCTTTAGAATGGAATGTCCAAAGCTCCACTAAGCCATAAAGCTTACCCTTGTTGATACCAGTCTTATTTTATTTCTGCAAAGGCACTGGGAAAATTCTAAATATATGGCATCATTCTCCACGAAGTACCTGGAGTTTCTAGATTTAAATTCTGCCAAGAACATTGTAAATCTTCAAACAGATAAATGAAATAAATTACACAGAATCCACTGGCCTAAACTTTACAGGGCACCTGTGGGGTTATTCTGAAATAAAGTATTTTGTAAACTCATTGGTAATGGCTTATTTTTAAAAAGTGTTTACCCCATATACCCTATATACAGGTGTAATCACCCCAAATTTTGTTCCAAACATAAGAATATAAATTTGCTAACCTGTCTGACCTCCAGGCTTGAATTTGTAAACTGTCGTGCCAAACCAAAATCCAGCATGTAGCATGTGCGACGAGTGCAAGGAAATACACAAAGAACACAGTCTGTAAAAAAACAGTAAACTGCTACAACAAACTACAGTGCTTTTTCAGATAAAAAAAAGAGAAAGACAAGTAAATACTTAAGATTTTGCACTCAGATACACTGTAGGGTCTTAAAGGATTTTTTAGACTTACTGGTTTAATATCACGATGCAGGAAGCCAACAGAGTGAATGCTCTCAATGGCCTTCAGAATTTGTTGGCCCAGTCTGAGAGTCGGTTGGTGTATTTTATTACACCAAATTTGCTTAGGTGAAAGTATGGTTCCCCAGTGTGTTCCCCAACCAAAGGAAGTGTGATGGTCTGAAGCTCTTGTGCTGGATTCAGAATTGGCAAGTAATGACACACTGGACAAAAGATGTTATCGCAACATTATGGAGATAAATGCAATGCCATTGCTCTATGCCTAGTTGGTCAGGGGTTCATAGTACATCAAAACTGAAAACAATGAAAACTAGCTTTGAAGACAATGACGTTGCTTAAACAGTATCTGATTTACATTGTAAAAGTATACCTTGAGTCGAGAGAAAACCCACACAGACACGGGGAGAACATGAAAACTTCACCCAGATTAGGAATCGAATCCAGCATGCCATCTGAGCTGCGAAAATATCAAATAAAATGGAAAATTTGGTTCTAAAACCTTTGGGTGGTGACATACAATTGTTAAGTTAAAATTTCTTAAATACACAAGTAATGCAGTGTTTCATTTCTTTATACACGGAACAGAACTTTTTACAGACAATTTTAGGCACCATTAAATGCCACTGGGAAATGTTCAGAATAAAATATCACCAGGGAAACAAAATGATTTGTGCTTCTCTTGCAGATCCTATATTTGCAGAACAGGGCCAGGTAATGTTTGAATCATAAAGCATGCTAATAGTCAAATCTCTATGCAGGAGATATAGCAGACGTGAATGCCATATGTTCAATAACTGCGGGCTCAGGTTTATTGTCACATTCCTGCACTAAATGGACCACTTCCAACACATTTAGTGGAGCCATCATTTCAATATACACGATAGAATGTTGTTTTTGTCTCATCTAGCAATGTAAATCAGGCAAAAACACTCATGCATCAGTTACATGAGTGTATTTTACTGAAAATGCCTGGTACATAAGAAACCCCCTTAGAATAGTTAAAGAGAGCTTTAGAAGCTTAAGCTTTAGAACCCTGTTTAAAACATAAACATTTTCAAATTAAAATCCATGTTCTTGTATCTTCCTGGATAACATTTAAGTGCAGTGTATGTATGTTCAAAATTTGAATTTATTCTAATAATATATTTTGGAAGGCACGGTGGCTTAGTGGTTAGCACGTTCGCCTCTCAGCGCTAGGGATTCCCGGTTCGAATCCCCATCTGGGTGGAGTTTCCATGTTCTCCCCGTGTCTGCGTGGGTTTCCTCCGGGTTCTCCGGTTTCCTCCCACAGTCCAAAAACATGGATCAAGTCAATTGAATTCTCCAAATTGCCCCTATAGAGTGTGTCTGTGTGAGTGAGTGTATGCCCAGCGATGGATTGGCGCCCTGTCCTGGGTCTATCTGCCCAGCGCCCGAGACATTCTCCCCTGGATGGGCATGGGGAACCCTACCGCGACCCTAATAGAGGATAAGCGGGAGATAATGAATGAATGAATGAATTTATTTTGGAATATTTTAACTATTAGTGAATTGGCTCAGATAAGGTGCAGTTAGCGTTTCCTCTATATTTGTGACACACTGATCTGTTGGCAAAAGTCCTGATTAGATTTACGTTTTACAATAGACTACATTAGAATAAAACTGACTAAATCAATACAATATTGCATTATAATACTGATAAATGTAATCAAAACACTAATTCAAATCTATAAATAAAAATACAAAAATACATACTTTTTAAAGTTTGTTAAAGGGGTAAATTTGAACATTTTTGTAGAATAAGTCAGCTGTAGCATTATAAAATATTGAATGTATATGCATAGCCGCTGCTGGCAAGCACAAGAAGTTCAGCAATGCTTGAAATTTGTACACATTGTATTCAACGCTGACAGTTAAGGCTGACAACAAACGTTTTAAAAAAAGATTTGTGTAATACTTTATGTAATAGGAGTGTGATGAATCAGGAAAAGAAAGTCGACACTGCTAATAGTCAATCTGCTAACTAAAATGGGTGCTTGTGTCATTGTTTCCAGGTGGCACAGTCTACACTAAAATGAAGATGGCATCAGCAGCAGCAGCAAAATGCCATTATTTTTGTGAACATCAATTATTAGCACTATTAGTTATATTTGGTTTGATTTTATTATAGTTTATTAGCATTATGCTTTATTAACCTATTTATGTTAAAGATGTGTTGCAGGTGCTGGAAACTAATGTAGTGTTCTTTACATTTACATATGGTAGACACTTTCATCCAAAGTGATTTACAAAGCGAGCAGGATCGGATATTCTATTTTAGAATTATTTAATAAAAGGCGTCTTATTTGTAATTTGTTGTGAATCTTCCATCCACTATAAAGAAGAGAAGGATTTTTGACAAAACATTTAATGTGTTGTTAGTTTGCTTTTGTTTTTAATATATTACCCATGTATTTATGCATGCAAGCAGACCTCACCCCAAAAGAATATATTGTATATTCATACTGTCTGATCTCTAACTTCAAAAGGCTTCGCCACCCATTGCCACTTCTCCTTCAGTAGGAGTAGTGGCAAAGGATGACTCCCCCTCGAGGCTGATGCGACCTGTCGACAAACAACAGCACCTGACTCTGCCATTAACAATGTCTGATGAATATTCTAATGCATTGACAGGATGTGCACAGTAGCTAGCGGCCATTCCACAGCAATTCCACACAATCATTAATTACTTGGGCCTGAAATGTGTGATGTGAAAATGCACATGCCCGGTTCCCTTAAGCTTTTAATTATCTAAATGCATTCACCCTTTTCCCATTGATCACATCTTAGGCTGATTTGATTATTTTAACTGTGACTTACAAAAGAGACAATACACAACATATCTGGGTAAAATAACATCTAGACAAGTGATACTTGGCTTGACTTACAAGTAAGAGCCATGTCAATCAAGTATGCTTTCCGTGTTCATATGTCCTCTCCAAATCAAATCCATGATAAATATGAAAGAATGTAAATTGTAATGGCTCCCATGTGTAAATATGTTTGTCTGTGTGTCTGTGTATTTCCTGCATTTCACACCATGAGCACTGTAACAGGTTTCAGCATTTAACACAAACCTACTCATGTTAAATTCATTAAACACAAAAGTAATTGTAAACCTTAATTTAAACTTCAAATTTTATATTAACCCTTGTCCAGAGTCCACTATTATAGAGCATGTGTTAGTTTAGTGACGCTAAGAGCAGAACAAATAGTCATTTATTAAGCAGGGGTGCCCAAACATTTACATAGAATTGTATATTTTATAAATAAAAGATTATTAAACCATGAAAAAATTACTATAAAACAGTTGTATGAACAGATATGATGTGTCAGACTGAAGATTAAGCTTTGTAAAATGACAGAATCCTAATATCTTGTCTCATTTTCTGTGGTCCTGTTAGAAATGGCAAATGACCTTGAGGCACAGAGGACATCCTAAAAGAACGGATATGATGATGGTGTGTAGCTTTCAATTTGACTCAATGCCATTTATGTCCCAGTAGCTCACTGATGGATGCCCTTACACCACCACTACCACATCCTGTCATGATAGAACCAAATGGGAGGCTATTCCAATTATCCAACTTGTTGTATTTATACCTAGGTTTTGAAGGCAGCATGTGTATGTAAGCTTCGTATAAGGGAAATAATGATCTTGTCTTAGGGCACTAATGAACAATTTTTTGGAGGTAAACAGGTTAGATTTTGGGAGTGGTCACAAACTGTTAGAATTAATTATGTATTAAGTCATGAATAACAATTGTATGGTGTCTGATGGACAGAATAACCATATGTTTCATAAGACAATGTGATATCCTAAACAAAAAATATATAATTTTGTTATATGTTAAAATAAGCAATAATTACTGTACACAGAAAACAAAATACTATCTTTTACTCAGATTCTCTTTGTTAACCTCTTTATGTTCTGAACAGGATAAATGCATGCACCCATTTTAAAAAAAATACCAATTTTGGAAATTTGTGAAGTTAAACGTTCAACTTTGCATCAAACAGCGCTTGAATAATACTCACATAACAAATCAATCAAACCAGTTACATAAACCTAACATTTACTTTAAGTGGATCTACATAATCCGACATAATCAACACATTTACATTACATTTAGTAATTTAGCAGACCCTTACAAACAGCGATTATTTCAGATTCTCTGAATCTTTTGATGAAGTTATACACGGTTGATGATGATAACTTAAAAGTCTTTGCTATTTATGTTGGGTAACACCACTCTGGTATTGCTGCACTATCTTTCTGTGCAACAATGGTGGAATTGGTGATCCTCTTACCATATTGGCTTCTGAGTGACATTGAAACTCTGAGAAGCTCTTTTTAAACCCAATCATGTTGTCTGACCTAATTAGTGTTAATTGGTTTTTCAGCTGTTCATGATATGCTCACTTTCCTTTTTCCAGACACTTATTGCTACTTGTCCCAACTTTTTTGGGATTTGTTGACACTGTGTAATTTTGATTCAACATATTTTTCCTTTAAAATGTTACATTTACTCAGATTAAACTTTTGATCTGTCATCTATGCTCTACTATGAATAAAATATTGACATTTGCCATCTCCACCCACATCATTGCATTCAGTTTTTATTCACAATTTGTTTAGTGTCCCAACTTTTTCCAGTTTGTAGATAAATATATACCTTGTCCAAATTATATATTTTTTGTAAGTTTTGCATGCTGTTGCCAACTACAAAGAGTAAATGCAATATTTAATCAAATCCAAAAGTAATAAAACTACCATAGCAAAGAAATTTGTCCTATTTGTTTGTTTTTGGTCAAATTTGTGCATAAATATATGATTTATATAAGGTAATAAAAAAGCGGGCTTTTTATTCAACCTCAGTAAAATAGAATGAATTTAGAAAACTTCCCAAAGACATACTCAAATTCTTGTAGAAATTATTTGCAAATTTGTGACTGGTATTTAAAATGTATTTACATTCAATCTTCTACAGGTTTTTAATTGAATTTGTATGCGGCACTAAGGGTCAGTAGAGAAAACTTGTTAGTCAGGCACGACAGTAGATATGGGTTAGAAAAAGCAAGTTTTTCTTTATTTTATAAAGCACAGACAATACAATTTTTCAACAATATCACTTTCAATACATGTGTAGGTTTTTTAATACCTTTGTACATATGGTTTTAATACTACAGTATTACTACGTACGGCCTAAAATTTGGTAAATAAAGCTTGAAATTCTTTGTGCCTTCTAGCTGATGTTACATGCAGTGCATGTTTGCACACTTTCTGCTTATTGATCACAGCTTAGAGGAATTGATTATTTAAACAGTGGCTAGCAGAGGTGACAAGACAACACAGCTCGGTGAAAAGGACAAAGATAATGAGAAACCAATGCTTGCCATGCTGCTTTACAATATACATCTTTAATAGATGAAAACATTTTTTGGCGGCACGGTGGCTTAGTGGTTAGCACGTTCGCCTCTCAGCTCCCGGTTCGAATCCCAATCTGGGTGGAGTTTCCATGTTCTCCCCATGTCCGTGTTGGTTTCCTCCGGGTTCTCCGGTTTCCTCCCACAGTCCAAAAGCATGGATCAATTTATTAAATTCTCCAAATTGCCCCGTATAGAGTGTGTTTGTGTGCTTTTCTGTGTGAGTAAGTGTGTGCCCAGCGATGGATTGGCGCCCTGTCCTGGATGTATCTGCCCAGCGCCCGAGACTTTCTCGCCTGAATGGGCATGGGGAATTTAAGATGTGCTATTTAACATTATTGACTTTTACAAACAGACCCTTTTTTACAAACAGTTTCCCTCAGTAATATTTTGTCTATGGATTTATGAGCGCGTCACATTTTATTCTTTATTCCTTGTAAGCAAGTAAAATTAATAAAAAAATTTATGACACTTTTTTTGTTAATAAAATGACAACATACATGGCTAAACCCCATTTGGAGTTAAACAACGTTTCGTTAAAGACAGCTGGCAAATAAGACCATATTTTGAGTTACAGTACTTGGAGATCTAAGGATATTATATTATGTATGCTTTATCCTTTAATCTATGCCAACTGTATTACACTCTGTTTTCTGTGAACAATGTACAGTGATAATGCAATAATTGTCATGATATTGAATGTTAAGTATATAAAACATGCGGTCAAAAAGAGACACATGTAATAGCAAGAAATTAAATACCAGGACTTAATATGGTATATGGTAATTGTACCTAATCCTTTCTCCTGCACTAAGCAGTATATCAAGATTTACTGGAACTTGGGAGAAGCTAAATCATTATAGAGAACAAAAGATCTGTTGGATTTATCATGGGTAACAGCTGACATATGACAAGTAATGCTATGATAAACCCCTCTGATCCCGAGATCTTGTGGTTTATTGTTCAATTGGTGTGTGCTGAAATGGCACTGAGTGATAGTTGGGTTGCATGATAGAATGTGGTGTTTAGTCCACTGAGATGTCTGACACAAAACTGTCTAAAATGAGAGAAGCAACGAGAGCCAACAAGCAGGAGAGCAAGACAGTAAATTTGAACTACCCCTATTTGTGATGACATGTGTCATGACTGTAATAATGATAGGGTATTTTTTGTTTTGAGTCCCTGGATCATTGTATGACTTTCTTTCCCTGAGCCTAGAAGGCAAAGCAAAAAATAGACACAAATACACACATAAGTTTAGAATTAAATGCCTTTGGCCAAATACACTAACACTCCTGGACTCTGCTCAAACAGATGGGCTTTTTACTGGAACCGTTTGAGTAAAGTACCCGCTTGAGGGTAGTCAGCTGTCCCTTCTAAATTCTGAGATCACCCTTTCCCCTGTGTTTTTTCCACTTGTATTTCTCAAAATCCCACAGCAAAAACCAATTACAGAATTGTTTTTACACAGACATTGAAAACCTTATTTTCACAAATCTTAACAGTGTGATTACAGTATGCCAAAGGAATTGTGCTGTGATCTTATGTATGTCATTGTTTATTGCACCTAAAATCTTATCCTTTCAATTAAGAAATAGTATAAGTGTTGAAGACAGAAAAATCAATTTAAGGTTAGTTCTTAACCAGGCACAGTTGCAACAGGGCACAGCATGACACTTGCTAAGATACAATCTCATTTCTAGAGAAGCCCAATGAAAGACTATCACTCTCCCAGTGCTCAATAACGACAAGCTCATATTTCTTTGTTGGTGATTTAAGACCTTACAGCAGTGCCTTGGGCTTTAGCCCTGCTCTGATGCACTGTCATGAACTACATCTAGTACATAGGTTATTTATTTCACCCAGCCAAAAGCCACGCAGTGACACATGGGCATAAGCCATTGCCCAATCAATCTTTGGACTAAATACATGTCAGCCAGATCAGGTTTGAGCCTTAAAAGCGAGGTGAAGAATGTTATAGATTGGCCTTTCTAAATCCATGAATCAGCCCACCCTACTCCCGAAGAGTTCAGAGTAACTTTTGCTTGTGGTGTGTATCTTGTCGATTGTGTCATCATGTTGATTAATAAGTCTTGTACAGAAAGGGGAAGAACATGTCCATATATTATGGTTGTGATGGCCTTGACACGGTAAAATACTGACTGGGGATTTTTTGAACATGCTAGAGAAGTGCAAAAAATCAGGATATTACAAACATTAATTGCATTTAGAGGTAACAAATAAACACCAATCACAAAACCTGATAAATGTTTTAAAGTTTGTTGTGTTAAATTCATGTTTTTCTAAAAAAGTTATCATTAAACATTAAACTTTTTTGGTTCTGGAGCAGCACAACGGCGTTGTGGTAAGCATGTCCACCTCTCAGTGGATGGGGTTGCAGGTTTGAATCTCAATTTACTTGTTCTCTCTATGTCAGTGTGGGTTTCTTCGGGTTCTCCAGTTCGTTCCCACATTCTAAAAACATAGATTCTGGGTGAATTGGCTGCTTTAAATTGCCTCTGTCTAAATTGCCCCAATAGAGTGTGTAAGTGTGTGCCTATAGCTGGATTGGCACTGTGTCCTGTGTGTATCTGCCCAGCACTTGAAACATTCTTTCCTGGATAGGCATGGGGAGACCCCCCCCATGCATGGATGAGTTATGTATGACACAGTCTATGAATAACTGGTACATATTTTTTGTATCTGCCCTGTACATTATATTGCTTTTGTTATGTTTTTTTAATACATTTAATAAACTTCTATTTACCTCTTGTGGTTTTGACATACAACACTTGTACTAGCACAGAAAATCAAGGGTGGCGACACACTGTGCACTGCCACAACCATTTAAGTATGACAGTCAGCATGGTCAGGAAAAAAGAAACCGCTTTAGGCACATCGCACCAAGCTCAGCCAAAAAAGTAGTAATGAAATGCAAGCTGCTCTAAAACGGGCCAGTGCTGTGAGCTGTTAATAGAACTTAAATGCAAAAAATTTAATGACAGGACTGAGAGTAAATGAGCTTCAGGTGCAATCCCATTTGGGGATAATCGTGGCTGCACCTGCACCCAATTATTATGGCAAAATGCAGGACAATGCTTGCATAGAGTTCATTGATAAAGAAAAAAACCTTCTAACCAAGGATATTACAAGACAGTTTTAGCCACAAATGCTTTTTGAATGCCCACTCAGAAATTGAACTCAGGTCCTTCTGTGAGATACAAACCACTGCTGCACTTTAATAGTCCAGCTTGTATCTTACATGACAAAAATTAATTTTTTACTATATTTTCTGATTTTAAATGCATGGATTATTAATGTCCATAGTCTTTTCTTAGTTTGTTTAACACTACTTTTTTTTCTTGGAAAACATTACAATGATGTTAAAAAGTGCTCATTTAAAGGTTAACAGTGCAGTTGAAGTCAGGTCCCTGTGCAGGCTACTGGATATCCATCATTTATGGACCTCCCTTAAAAATGCAAAATTAAAAAAACAGCACGTCACTGTCTCATCTAATTATTTTTTAAATAATCCTAAGGAACTATGGTCACAGTGGGTTGGGGTTGTGCTGGATATCCATCACAAACACAAACACATTATACACACTAAGCCACACAAACACATTATATAGGGCCATTTAAATAGGGGCAATTTAGAGCAATCAGTTATGCTTGAATCCATGTTTTTAGACTGTGGGAGGATTCATAAATCAAAATGAAATGTATTCAATTGTGCAAGACTTCGTAAGGAGTAACTTTTTAAAGCATTTAATGAATATGGCGCAGAAAATAATCAAATTATTGTAAATAGCACATTTAGGATTGCACTAATTTTTAGGTAAAATAATTTCATGTTTTACTGAAACATATTTTGTTTATGCAAAGTTATGGTAATCGCAATAATATTAGATAAGAAGATTTATTGTTTCAATACATCTGCTAAAATTACGTTTTGTTTATTTTTTATTTCTACTTTCTATAAATTTAATACATTACCTTTAAAGATCTATTTAACAATGACATTTATTCATTCATTCATTATTTTCTGATTAATAATCTACTAGGGGCATGGGGGTTCTCCATGCCCATCCAGGAGAGAATGTTACGGGCGCCAACCTATCACTGGGCACTGAGCATTCAATTAACCCTGAATCCATGTATTTGGACTATGGGAGGAAACCAGAGAGCCCGAAGGAAACCCACACAGACATGAGGAAAACATGGAAAATCTACCTAGATTGGGATTCAATCCCCAGCACTGACAGGCAAATGTGCTAAACTCTAAGCTCTCTTAACTATGACATGTTTTGCCATTTTTCATTTATTTTACCTGATTATTTTATGAATAATACATAATTAATTAAATGTGCCTTTAGATGATGTGTTAACCTATCTTTTACAGTATATTAATAAAATGTGGAATTTGAAACTGACCAAAGATTTGTAAAGGCATGTATATTTTCTGTTGTCATGCAATATCAAAGATTTTGTCACAGTTACTGAATACATCATATGTCATTGTCAATGAAAATGTCACTTCTTGCCATCAGTGTTGTTCTTATTTAATACTGTAATACATAAAATATTTCTCTAAAGCTTACACAGGGCATGATAGAGTAATTGTCAAAATCTGGACTGTACAGTGGAGGGGAGGCTTATGAAGCACATTTTATGAAGTGATTTTCTGGTAGAAAGTGCTGGTCAGCAGATAATTTCAGCACATAAAAATTTTGATAATGCTTTTGTTCTCCTGAATGTAATACTTACCAGGAGCAGCTAGAGACTTGTAAAACGTGCTATAAGCTCTTTAATTAATTTACTGAACTGAGACCATGCTCTCATTGCAGTTTACCATTTTTACTTATCAAAATATTCTACAAAGGCTTATTTCAAACACATTCAATTCCAGAAAGTAAAAAGTCCATATTAAAAAAAATGTTGCTGTGCTTTTTCTTAGAAAATTAAGAGTATAACCAATAATGTCTTCAATCTAAAGAAAGAAGATTTCAAAATGGTACAAAAATGTATGAGATACTATATAAATATGTTTGGTTGTTGTTGTTGTCAGCTTCCTGATTATATTTTTGAATTATATTTCTGTATTTTTTTGTACATTTGCAATGGCTAAAATAAATAAGTAATAACAGTAAACAAGAAAATGGAATTTAATTTATTGTAATGCTTGGCATGCACTGGATTCTCAATAGTACATTGTTTATACTCTATGTTTATACTATGTTGTCCATGTACTAGTTTATGGAACCATTGAAAAGTCAAACCTCACTGTAATATGAACTAGAAATCTGTGCTTCCCATATGCACGTGCCAACTAAATTCCCTGAAGAATCTTTTGATACACTAAAACTAATTATAATGCAGCACATATCATCAGCCTTTCTCTCATAATTACTGCATTCTGTCTGTCTTCAATTAATTCCTCGGTTGCAAAGGGTTTAAGTATAGAAATGTGCATAAAACTGCAGCATAAATATGCATGCTATCCAAAACTGAGGGAGGAAATAATGGGGTAGATGTCATTCTAATGAGCTTGTCTGTTGATCTGTTGATGTTCTGTTGTATAAAACCATAACATGGGCTAATGCAGCCAGTTCCAATGGAATTATTGGATACTTTACTGTGATGTGATGGTAAACAAGTATAAATACTGAACTATACCTTTAAGGTTGAGGATTTAAATTCTGTAAACTGACAGTTTATTGCATACAAGTGTGCAGTTGTTGCTAGTTTGAAAGTGTTTAGTGGTGGATATTGGCCAGGGTTCTCTTTGGCAAACATTGAATTATTCATTGAGTTCATTCTGACTATTTATCATAAACCTGGTTTGGTATTCAGAATGGACACCAGGAGCCTCGATGAACAAAACTACCATTTTGTCCTTTCTCTCCACCTCTTTCACCTACTGGGAAAATAAATCTGTAATTTTAAAATTCCATCCTACAGTCTACATTGTAAAACTCCAGGTGTATTTTCACACATAAAATACAAATCTTTTTTTGTCATCCAAAACCTATGCAATGAAAAGGAGTATGATAAAATCCAGTTCTCTTTGCTAATACATTAATGTATAGCCTACTATACACTGCCTACTGAAAAAAGACATAGTCTTATCTCTGGAAAAAACAAGTGGAGTATAAAAGCAAGACAAATTAACTGTAACGGTTTTAATATAATCAGATAACCAGCAAGCAGATATGAATGTAATGTGATGTTTCCAATATAGCTATTAGGTTATATGTATCAGTCCACTGTATGTGCTCCCAAACATGGATAAATAAGGATGTTTGCATCAGGAAGGCCGTTCATTATAAAATAAGTGCCATATAAAATATGCTGAGCGAAAATATATTTTTATTGTGGATTGGCTACTGATAGGTGAATGAGGAGAAGGTTGTCTTATTGGGAACTAGTTTAAGAATCTTTAGCGAACTGTGAACCTGAACACACCTCATTTCGAGACCATCAAGCCCATCAGTGTAGATATATTTGCAAGCACCATTGCTATTTAAAATACACAGGTGAAAGAAGTGAAAATAAACTGTCAGAAGGGTGTAAAATAGGGCTCATTGTGTCAATATGAAATAAACAGTTATTAAATCATTAAGTTTCTTTAGTATTACAAGAAATAAGAAAGTAGTAAATAGAAAATGACTAATTGTAAATGTTTTAACAACACACTGCATACTACAGCAATGTACAAAAAACTATGCAAAACAATTAATTTATTAGGTATTCCACAGGATCCTGCCAGCTCTTCAATAAGTCACCACTGTTCAATTTACAAACATGGGATTATTTTTTTTAAATATTGATATTGCATTTTATGAATGTGTCAAAGCATATAAGACAATTTGTTCAGTCATTTAAATACCATTAACTGCTTACTGATTTTAATATTCTATTATATGTGGATCGATGAGCTCTTTGTCAAGGGGTACATAAATTCAAATTGATTTGATGTTTTTATTGTTTATCTAGTTACGGTTTTATTTCTAGTATTAGGGTTCTACACACACTTGCTTGTCGTATAAGTGTCTCTCTTAATTTTTCTTAAAACCCACACATACACACTGCTGTGCTAATGTAAAGATAAACTCTACAATAAATGAAAAAGGGTTTACCACTAAATTACATAACTTCCAACCAGGATGGACAAGAATAAAATAAAATATAACTCTAATAGTAAATTTACATAATATTTAATCCTTTCAGGCACTTGATCAGATTCAGAAATGAGATGCATTATCTGGAATGGACCCATGTGGCTGTAGGTTTTCAAAGTCATTAATGGTGGTTGAAATTAATACAGCCATTACTTTTTTATGTGAAGTTTTATATTGGTCTTTTAAATTACAATACTTTAAAATAGAGGATATGTAAAATTTATAAGATGTTTATCCTAAATTTGGAATTTTATTAGGTAAAGGAAATCAGATCAGTGAAGGAAATCAGATCAGTGTGAACTGGAATACAAACATTTGAAAGAATTACGTCTGTATAAAAAGCAACATAACCCAAAAAATAATAATTAAACCCTACTTCTATAATGTAAGATAACCAGTGACTGCAATATTAAAAACAAAAAATAATACTCTAATATTTCAGTCCTGACACAGTTGATAATTTCCTTTTATTAAAAGCATTTACCATGATTAATATGTGAAGTATTTTAAAATAATTGACAAGATGCTTTAGGAATACTAGATGTGATTCTAAATAAATTCATTCATTTTTCATTATCTCCCGCTTTATCCTCTATTAGGGTCACGGTGGGGTTCCCCATGCCATCCAGGGGAGAACGTCTCGGGCGCTGGGCAGATAGACCCAGGACAGGGCGCCAATCCATCACTGGGCACACACTTACTCACACAGACACACTCTATATGGGGCAATTTTCAGAATTCAATTGACTTGATCCATGTTTTTGGACTGTGGGAGGAAACCGGAGAACACGGAGGAAACTCACGCAGACACGGGAAACTCCACCCAGATGGGGATTCGAACCGGGAATCCCTAGCGCTGAGAGGCGAACGTGCTAACCACTAAGCCACCGTGCCGCCCCTCTAAATAAATTAAGTCATGAAAATTAAAGCAGAAGTAACAGACTAACCAATGGTGCTGAATAACACAAATTCTGTGAACAGGTTCCAATTGCAGAATAGTGCTATTAGGCTAGAATATGCTTTTGATTCAAGACAAACAGTTCCACTAATAGTATATGTACACTGCTTATCAGCTAAAATATTATGTAGTAAACAAAACATATAGTAAATTAGTAACTTGTCTATTACTTAAAACAACTTATGAAATAAAGTAGGATATTAGTACTATTGAGATGTATACGCTTCTTAAAATGTCAGTCTTTAAAATATAGGGAAAGAGGAAAATAATAAACTTAACTAATGTGGTTGTATAAATGTACACAGCCTACTATAATTAAATAAATGTTAAATAGTAGACAGTACACATCTGCCCTGAATTAAAGTGACTAAACTCAAACAGACATTAACATATAACAAAAGCCATGGCCTGCAAAGAGCTAATAAACCATTAAGATGATGGGTGGTGCAGAGAGGCCTACAGCAACATTAAAGGAGATACAGATGATGCATTCATCTTTCTTCAAAAGAAAATAAACTAGGCCCAGCTATATTTGCAAAAAAAAAATCTATATCTATTCTACTAAAAACATGTGAGAAAAAGCGTTTTGGTTAATGACCAAGGGTCAAATTTTTGGCCATAACTCCCAATGGTATGGTTGGCACATATGTCTACATCATCAAAATGATAACTTTAATAAAGAATGAACAAACCATAGAGTGTTGTGCAGAATAGTCTTCATGACATTTGCAAAGTAAAAAAGCACAAAGATTGCCAATTCATAATGTGTCATACTCAGACTTTTAAAATTGATTAGTGATCTATTTTGCTTAATGTACTTACACACAGAGGAATTTGTCCATCCGTATAGTGAAACACACACGTAAACAAATACTGAGTGAAGTGAGCACACGTGCAAGTGCAACATTGTAGATGATGCCCGGATAACTATTGGGTTTAGGTGCCTTGCCAATGTGTAGGACAACTAATGCCTTGCTCAAATGAACTTTGATTTCATGGATTTGGCCAGGCCATTTCAAACTGTATTGATGAGCTACACAGCAACACTAAACTCTATTTGCTATTCTAATTGTCAAAGCTTACTGAGTACATTGTTTACAGATGGATCTAATCTTAGACCTATTCAACTGTGTCAGACACAAGCACAACATAATGTCATCCATGTTCATTGTGAAAAGGCTTCTCAATAATTGCAACATATTATAATGAATTATTACTTATTAAATGCAGCAAGCAATTATTTTAGAATTAGGCATATAGCTAACAGATTGACTAAATATATATAAATAATATGTCAATAAAAACGTGGAGAGCAACATATTATGCACCGAGACAAAAGATAAGCACAAACACACACATTACAAAAATCAAAACATACTCAAGATGTCAAAATAGTTGGTACATCTCAGATTAGAAAGAATGAAGAAAACAGAATATGTACCAAAGATCACAAACTAGTTCTCCTGGATCATAAACCACTGTGGGTAGAGGTAAATTAGTTGGCTACAAAGCATTCTCGGGATGCCAAGACAGGTGAGGCAACAAATGAAGCCACATATTCTTTACACTGTAGGTGTGTGCACCAGAGGTAAACCAAAGATACACAGACCACACAGATCCTGAATTTTGCTGTTTTATACATTTCAATGGCAAACTGCAAATATTAGAATTAGTATTATACTAGAAATGTGTTATACAACAACAGAAAAATATAACGTTCCTATGAAAATGACTAAAAATATTTAACAATAAAGCAACAAGCTGTGCATTTTGTGTGGAAGTCTGTGTGGAATCTATTGAATATCACATTGGCAGTGTCATACTCATAATTCCCTGTGGTGTGTAATTTCATTGGTGCCAATTTTCACTGGTGTGGACACAGTCACCTATCGTTATGACCCTGCTTCTCTATTCATGACCTTGAGCCACAATCATAGTCCAAGACCTTGCAAATAATGAAATATTCACACTTACATCCACCCACCTCTTGTGCACATACACACACGCAAACACACATACTTGGGTAATTAGGAGCTCTTTTTCCCTGCAACTAAGTGTAAATTTGTGTGCCCCAAAAAGAAATAATGAATGCTATAGCCAGGTTAGGGGTTGCTGATTATTAAATATTTTAATGTTAATTTTAATAGATTTAGTTAGCTGTGCTTCAGAGCAGATATAGAAAAAATATAAATCATGGAAGTCCAAGTGTTTTTTTCCATGTTCTAAAAAATTATTTTTAAAGTGTTTTTGTATATATGTAAGAGATTTGAGTAGCTCCTCTATTGTTTACCAGATAAATAAATAAATAAATTTTAAAAAGCAGGATTAGTTTTTCTCTTGGTGTCCTCATTCCAAGCCACAATCAATAAAGGTCAAGCTGTTGAGACCTGACAGAAGATATTAGAGTGGTGGTAGACCATAACTAAAGCTGACTGTTAAGGTAAGGGTCAGGTAAAGCCCATCTCCCTCTCCAAAGTCACCCAGAAGTAAAGGGATATAGAGTGGGCTTTGCCTCAATTCCAAATTATGAATGACCCAGTCCTGAGGGAGGGGTAAATATATAATCTGATTGGGGAATATTCAGGCAACCTAAAAACTGTATTAGCACTCAACCCGCAGTGGTAATCACATCACTAGGTTAATATCAGCATTCTGTCTTGCCTAATTCGATTGGGCAGTGAAAGGGAGAGTTTGAGTGTTAAGGTTATTTGATTAGTTTAGTGACTATCATTTTCAGCAATTCAGCAAGATTTTAGTGGAGGTAAGCAAGTGATTCACTCACCCATCATATTCCTGAGGAAATCAAAAACAAATCAAACATGACAAGTGAAACGAAAGAAGTAGAAAGATATCAAAATACAACATTTATTTAGTGTATTTTACACTTATTTTTGTCACACTGTTTAAGTCAGTTAACTTATAGAAAATTTATTATATCATGATAATTGTTAACATTCATTCATTCATTCATTATCTCCCGCTTCATCCTCTATTAGGGTCACGGTGGGGTTCCCTATGCCCATCCAGGGGAGAACGTCTCGGGCGCTGGGCAGATAGACCCAGGACAGGGCGCCAATCCATCGCTGGGCACACACTCACTCACACAGACACACTCTATATGGGGCAATTTTTGAGAATTCAATTGACTTCATCCATGTTTTTGGACATGTTTTTGGAGGAAACCGGAGAACCCGGAGGAAACCCACGCAGACACGGGAAGAACATGGAAACTCCACCCAGATGGGGATTTGGACCAGGAATCTCTAGCGCTGCGAGGCAAACATGCTAACCACTAAGCCACCGTGCCGCCATTAACTGTGAACAATTATACTAATAATGACAAAAAGAATTGTGTGTGCATTTTCTGTGGAAAGTGACTGAATCACGTGTCCTTAGTGGAGCCCTGAGGTTTTAAGTCTTACTGTCCGTGTGGCCTTCGGGGTAGAAAGCTCCTTTTTAAACTCACAGTTTTGCCACTGACGGAGTCTGAGGTCAACCACTAGAACTGATTGTGGTTTGGCTAGTGACTGCCCTTTGTGATCTAATTTGATGCCATACATTTCTTTTTTACATTTCCTAAGTCGCTTCAGGTGATGTAAGCACTTCTTTGTCAAGTAGGATGTATATCTGGTCATCTCTCAAAAATGTGGACTTCAAACTACCTGAGATGCTCAATCCCTTTTCCAGGGTTCTTTTTATCCTCAATTGTTTGAGACATTTAAGACCAAAGTGTGGATCATGACCACCTCATTCAAGTAGGTCATCTCATCATCTCGCCGACTGAGACCCGGCATGTGTCATCAGTGAATTTCACAAAGATATTAGAGTCATGATTAAGGTCTTTTTTACATGTCTTTTTACAATATTTAGTAATTGTCGAGGGGCTGTGCCACCAGTGACTCCTTCACAATTGCACAGTTGAGCCTTTACCTTGCTTCCTTTTTGCTAACTTCACCGCTTTATTTTGCTTTTCATAGTCTAGTTTTTGATACAGATAGACCGAGTCAGTGACCATGGAAACAATATCATTTAGTTTGTATATGAATCTTGTACCCACTCTCATAAAGGTTGTCATCAAGTTCGCCTAGAATAGACCACAAGCCCCATTATTTAACACGTTCTGTAATGTGACCACTGATTGCTCGGACCGGCATCCAAATCTTTTTTTTTTATTTAAAGCTTTTTCATTTAGCTTCTCTTTGAAATCTATTAGCCCAAATAAAAACCAGGAACAAAACCAGGCTTTGTAAGAGTTTTATGTAAAAGAAAGAATTAAGAAAACTTGTTTGAGATTTTCCTTGTTGAAGTCGCCAGCCAAGATGTGTGTCATCTCAGAGTTTGCTTATGGTATCATAAAATGTGGTCAGTGTCTGTTTCTGTCTGTGGGGGAGTATAAACTACAATGGTGATGACTGAGGTGAATCTCCCGAGGCAAGTATTTGGGTTGGCAGAGCCAGCTGTTTAATGTTGGGTGAGCAGATGCGTGACAGAAAAAAAGACGTTTCTTGGATCACATCATTTGCAGTTAGTCGTGAAACATACACCTTTGATTTTCCAGATTCCTCCATCCTGTCCATTCACTCACAGTGGATATGTTAGAGAACACAGCATGGTCCAGAATCGCAGGGCACTCTGTGAAACATTTTCTAGTTACATAGTTGGATTTGGAAGCAAACTAGGCCGTGATGATCTCCAGATTATAATATAGTATTGTAGGTCAAGACACAGGATACAAAGCAGTGAAGTATGATGTATTTTGCCTGCAATTTGTGCATTTTTTTATGATTCTTCTCTTAATTTTTCCTTTGAGGCTCATGTCCTTTGTTAGATTTTGTTGGTGTCTAGGAGGATTTCTGTTTGCCAAGTGAAACTACCACTTAAATCTTCTGCAAAGCAAAGTGTATATGTTCATATTAAGTGTGATGAAGATGTAGCTTATCAGTGACAATTGTAGGAAAGCAAAAGAACATTTTAACAACAAACACTAAAATAAAATGTACATTTTAAGCAGTGTTACCCACCACACCCATGTTAAAAAAGTGAAAAGTTATTTATTATTAAAACTAGTCATTAGTATTCATTTAGGAAATAAAAAAATTATTGGTCAATCTATGTTGAACATGGTTAATAATGTATGTTATTAAATTAAATGGTCAGATAAACACATTTTCACAAAACTCCACAAAACAAATAATAATTGTGTCTATAGGCATAAATCAATACACTATGTGATAATTAATGGTAACTTTATATAAGAAAAGCTGTTTATTAATAACCGAGATTTTTAAAACATAGTCTTTAATATGCTGAACTAACATAATTATTAAGCTTGAAGTAAATAGCTTTAAAAAAAATTAAATAGCAGTTGCTTTTAATCTACCCAACTTTGGGATCATAACACAGGGTTTTACCATACAGCGCCCTTGAAGCAATAAGGGTTAAGGGTTGGCCAATATTGACAGCTTTGATGGACTTTGGGATTTGAACCCCCAAACTTTAGATTGTTGGCCCATCAGCCTAACCACTGAGCGCTGCACAATTTACATTTACAAAATGTAAAAGTCATTGTAAAGCGAATTCATATGGACAAAGCTGTGGTTGGTGCCATAACTTAAGTAAGACAACGGTAAATCACATCACCATGTTTTATTCAACAGGTGCTTTTGTGTTGTTTACAATTTCTATCTATTCATGAGTGAGGAAAGTTCATGAGACAAATTTTTATGGTACATTTTCCCTGTATTTACTGCACAGTGGATATTTCAGGGCAACCACAAATCTTGCAATAACCAGCCCACTTTAGAATGTAGTTTCTCTAAACATACATATAAATAAGGATTGTATTCCGCAGTAGTATACAATATATTTCTTTTGTAGCAAAGGAAAGAGTCTTAAGGCAGAAGTTTTCATTTTGAGCTTTAGAGAGTGCCCACTGAATTTTAGAAGCTGTGTTTAAAAGTGTTCTTCTCTCTCAGATGGAGAGCTCTGACAGACTGGGTGTGAGGAAGAGATGAATGATGTAAATAGGTTGGAATAATCTGGTAGGATCCCGGAAGCATCTTTATTTCATGTGTCAGTCACTATAGAGTAAAAAGGCAAAAAAATCAAGTTTAAAGAGGAAAGATAGATAGTGAATTGCATTTTTTTCTTCTGCAATTTTATCCAGATAGGTAACAGTGGAAGAAGAAAAAGAAGAGCAATGTGATACAGAGGGGTAAACTTTTCCACCTACTTTACTTTGTCTTAAAAACAGAGACTCTGCAATACCTGTCTAGATTCAATGTATTATCAATAACATACCCAAAATATGTGTACCTCATTCAACATATGTATAAGTTGAGATGAAGCAATTGTTTCTGATTGATCAGTCCAGTATGGGTTTGTACCGGTGTTCTGTTTGTTCACATCACTATTCACAATGCAATTGTTTTTTTTTTTTACTTTTCAGTGTTGTCTTTTCAAGTTGTGGTCATACATTATCCAACTTGGATACAAAGGTCTAATTTATCTTTGCTCAGAAAAAGAAATATTTACAAAATGTATATTTAAGGGTGCCATTTATTAGCAGATAAAATTTCCAGAATTAAGGCATGACTAATCCCACATTATGAAGACACAATAAAGTATAACAGTGTGGCATCCTGCTGTTAAATGCTGCCAGAATAGGGGTTGCTGTTATTAGATCCATAGCTGTCTTTTGACTTATTAGAATAGTTTTTTTGATAAAATTATCTGTTTGGGTGGCATGAATAATCATTCTGGTGAAATAATACTGGTCTTAATTCTTCTCCCAGATTGCAAAAACTGTTGCTATAAAATCATTAGTGTCCTTCTGGCACTGCCCTGTGAGTGGCAGCCTGTTCCAGTAGCTCCGTCTGTTCTTTCGTTCTTTCTTTCTTTCTTTTTGTTATTTTTCTTTCTTTCTTTCTTTTCTCTCTCTTTCTGTCTCGCTTTCATCCATCCATCCACCGCTGTCTTTATTCACAGGCATTATGTGTCTGTGGGCAGAAGGGTAGCAGCACTGTGGGGGTGGAGCCAACAGCACTAGACATTGATTAGAGGTAATTAATACACCTGCTGATGGCTCAGCTGATGAACGTATATTGTTTTTATAAGCGGAAACATCTTGCAGGGTAAACGATTGTGGGGGGGGGGGGGGGACAATTCATAAAATACATCATGTGAATATTCCTGTTCATATGATTGGTAAATCCTTTGGCTTTATATTGTAAAATAAATTAGGAAAGTATACATGTTTACAATTATTTCCTAATACAGAAAACCGCATAATTCACTATATGTTTGTATATTTAGATACATATACACAGTAAATAATGTAAATATAGAATATAAATTCTATATAAGAATATTGCACATACAGTAAATTAGATATACAGTTTGTATGTATCTATTAAACCTCTTTTTAATGACATCCTTTAATGGCTCAGATAAAGAAAGGTCATCGAGTAATTTGATTGATAAACACATATCTCATTTACTGTATGTGGCTTTTTATATTTGAAAATTTTGTAATGTGTGGTTATGTAGACTTGCTGCACATTAACGATTCTTGGAAGACTTTCTTTCATTCATATTCATGAACAACTGTGACTGGTAAAGGGGGACTAAGGATGGGGTGCATCTCAAGGGAATATCGATTTTGCCAAAACTCTAACAGAAAAAAAGGATGCATTGCAGCCCAGCAAAAAAGTAAAGTTTAACAGAAACAGGTATTTGTATTTTTATTTACATTTTAATGGCTGTAATGGTGCTTGTGATCTAATTTTCATTACACTGTGTAAAAAATCTTCTTTGTTACCTTTTGATGTCACCTGCTCTGACAGTCCATGTCATCAATTGCCATAAAGACAGCTTTGGGACCTCACATCTTATTAGCCATCATGCCCTAATCAATGCACTGTTTGGTCTTACACCCACTGACAGCCAATTAAAGGTGCATTGTGTTTTTACTACTATGAGTCAGGTAAGCAGCAGTAATTAAACCTGAAAATAAATATTTGTTGAAAGTCCAGTGAGCAAGAAGACAACCTACACAGCTGAAAATAAATTGTTTGTATGTCTCAAGAGCAATAGCCTAATTTGTTCCTTTAAAAAATCAATAATACTATTTCATCTCATGCACAGCAGAAGAACAGCAAAAACTAAAACACTAAATCTTTCCTTGGGTTAAAGCTCCAATGGCTTTTTTTCGCCAAAATTGCTAACCTTGTGCAAATTGAAAGACTTTTTCTGGCTTATCTGCTTATGAGCTCTGTAATTACCTGGTGTGTTCTGGGTGTTTCCCTTAATTCCCATACTTGATGTTTCTTTAGTATCAGTGCAGTTCTCTACAAAACACGTACTATTTTGAGGTTGACATTCAAATAGCCTATATATTTAACTGCTGAAATTACATGTTTAAACTTGTTTGTGTCCACAAAGTCTACCAAGGAAACTATTTGCTGTTATTAAAGTATAAAGTAAAGCAACAGCAGTCTTTTAGTAATATCAGAATACGTAAGCAAAAAAAAAGATTATTCCTAACATAATCCTTGTGATTTTAGTGTTTCTTGATATATATATATATATATATATATATATATATATATATATATATATATATATATATATATATATGCTAGGGATTCCCGGTTCTAATCCCCATCTGGATGGAGTTTCCATGTTCTCCCCGTGTCTGCGTGGATTTCCTCCGGGTTCTCCGGTTTCCTCCCACAGTCCAAAAACATGGATCAAGTTAATTGAATTCTCAAAATTGCCCCGTTTAGAGTGTGTCTGTGTGAGTGAGTGTGTGGCCAGCGATGGATTGGCGCCCTGTCCTGGGTCTATCTGCCCAGCGCCCGAGATGTTCTCCCCTGGATGGGCATGGGGAACCCCACCGCGACCCTAATAGAGGATAAGCGGAAGATAATGAATGAATGAATGAATATATGTATATATACCCAGGACAGGGCGCCAATCCATCGCTGGGCACACACTCACTCACACAGACACACTCTAAACAGGGCAATTTTGAGAACTCAATTAACTTGATCCATGTTTTTGGACTGTGGGAGGAAACCGGAGAACCCGGAGGAAACCCCGCAGACACGGGGAGAACATGGAAACTCCACCCAGATGGGGATTCGAACCGGGAATCCCTAGCGCTGAGAGGCGAACGTGCTAACCACTAAGCCACCGTGCCGCCTATATATATATATATATATATATATATATATATATATATATATATATATATAATTCAGTTTTTTAGTAAAAGTTAAATTAGATTTTTAAAGTCTAGATATAAAAAACTGTCCATGATACTTATTGAAAAGTACTATATACAGCTCACTGCAGGGAAGAAGCTAGTTTATGAATATATGCATGACTCGGCACCCACAAAATGACACTAATACATGTAACTGCTGATTTGCCCCAATCCCCTTTGTGTTTTTTTTTCATATCTCTAAATGAAAAAAAGAACACATAGCTCTATTTGACATTCTACAAAAAGAGATTTTAAACTAAAAGGGAATATCTCCGTCACATTAATTTTAAAAAGTCTATGAACTACCATCACCCCTATTTCTTACTGTGTTACACATCATTAGTCAGCCCTTGTTAGTTTAAAATATGGATGAAAAGCTGGATGCTTATATGCTTGCAGAAAAAAAATTCCTTTCTTGCTGTTCTACCAAGAAAATCAGGTCAAAAGACAAATGGAGAAATGATGCTACTACTATGTCACTTTCAATAGAGCACAAAGAATGCCATTTTCCTCTTCTACTGAAATTGCATGTCCATTCTATTTACACAGGTACAGAACACATACTCTTTGTACATCTGTATAATGTACAGAAATTATTAGTACTTTAATATACAGTAGATGTTTCCCAGTTTATTAAAAATGCCTTTTTTATAATTCTCATTTAAAATAGCAAAAATGTAATATATTAAAAGTAACTGTTATACTGTTATAAACGTAAAAAGAGATATAAATAAACAACATGTAAATGTATAAATTGGTGCATTACAATACATTATACATTAAATGTCCAATACAAAGTCGACCCAATATATCAACTCTATCAGTAGCAAAGCTAAAGCCAACAGAAGTGTTTTCGACCAACAGCGCAAACTGAAAGTCTAATCGGAGCTGGGCACACAGAGCGCACAGGGCTGGTGCTCCCACCTCAATCAAAGCCCAGAGGTTTTACTTCTGTCAAGACCATGAATAAAGATGAGAAAGAGGAGAGTACCTGCCTGCCAGCTATCTCATATAAGAAAATAGCAGGGTGTCACACACCCGGGCAGACTGCCTCCATCATCGGAACTGCTGTCACAACTGAGTCAGCCTGCCAATTCTAAGCATGCAGTGCCTGTGTTTCAATGATTGTAGTGAGAGGAAAATAAGAGAATTAATTGACTCGTAAAAAAGAAAAAAAAAGAGATATGAAGAACAAAGAGCAGGAAAATGAGAAAACTTGAACCCAAATGAGATATAATTAGACTCTGCTATGATTCAGAAGCCTCCATCTAAAACATACTTCTTCTTGCAACTCATGACTTACCAAAGGCTATTCTTTAAAAAAAATTATGCATGCTGTCTAAGTTTGTGTTCAATGTTATTATATTTACTAATTCAAAAGAATTATTAATAATAATGTTACTTTAAATTACGCATTAGGCTTGCCCGTGTTTACATGTGCATTTTTACAGGTTCCTGTATGGATTTATGTGTAAATGTATTTGATTATAAAATGGGTTTATACATTATACCAAATTATATATATATTATATATATTAAATGAAAGGACAGACATTGTTTATCCTATCACTTGGAGTGCAGCATCACAGACAGACTGTGCAGATACAGACTGTGTGTGCTGTAAACTGGACCAAAGTCAGCAGGATGAAATCACTGCCAATTGAAATATATAAATAAATATTAAACATCTAAATAAATAACTGAATTTGTGTGAGTTTTTTTCTACTACATATATTACTGTTTTTTTTTTTAAGTTGGTCTAAAATACTTTCAAATTCCATCTACTTTCTTGATCACTGGTGTGGGTCAGAGCAAATTTTCATTTAATGATTTATGAACAAATTTATAAACAGTGTACCTTTAGGTACACGAGTCATGTTCATTCAGTAGTAACTCTCGTCCGGTGCTTTAGTTACGTTTTTCAGTGAGTTAATAGCGTTTCTTGAATAAAGTTTCCTCCTCTGGATTTAATGGTTATATTGCCTCAGCATTCTAACTCATACTCTTAAATTGTCTTGCATTTTATTTTGCATTTTCATTTTGCATTTAATTTTGCTATTTTTTATGCTACAACAATATTAATTATTTAAAAAATGTATGTGTTTTTAAATATTTATTGGGGGGGGGGGGGGGGGGGGGGGGGGGGGGGGGGGGGGGGGGGGGGGGGGGGGGGGGGGGGGGGGGGGGGGGGGGGGGGGGGGGGGGGGGGGGGGGGGGGATATATATATATATATATATATATATATATATATATATATATATATATATATATATATATATATATATATATATATATATATATATATATATATATACACATGTGTGTGTGTGTGTGTGTGTGTGTGTATGTAATATATATACAAAAACACACAAAGGAGAAACCTTTTGAGGACCAAGGCTGAATGTGGGATCCATCTACTAGCGATCTGTTCCTTCTATTTTGGCCCCTCACAAAAATGCAGGTTTTACGGTGTGATCAATCTATACTAAACCCCTTGAGTCCTGTTTGACTTTTCTTCTTTGCAGATTTTAAGATGCCAGCCTGCTCTTGTTAGTAAATTAAAGCTTTCTTTTCTTTTTCTATTCTATTTTCTTTTTTTTTTGGCTGTTATGGGTTTTGGGCCCATTACGGGTTGCCACAGTGAAATGATCCACATATTTGATTTGGCCCAGCTTTACACCAGATGAACTTTCTGACACAGCCCTCCTATTTATCCGGGCTTGGAACCAAAACTTTGAGTGTACTGATGCGTACACCCCCTTTGGCTAGGACAATTTAGTATTGCCATTTAACCTCTTGGCACATTTTTGGAACATGAAAGGAAACTGAAGACCCCAGAGGAAATCCACACAGGCACAGAGAGAAAATGTTTCGACCCCACCCAGGAATTGCCCATGACCTTCTTGCTGTAAGTTGGACATGCTAACCTTGAAGCTATAATGAAGTTGCAAAAAATAATATTTTAGTTTCAGGATACAAATGGAAACTGTTCTCATAGGCTATAATCAGAAGAAGGAGAAGCATTATATTACAAAAAAGAACGAACAAAAAAAAATATTTTTGCATTTTGACTGCAACAAGCAAAACCTGTTAACCCAGGTACTCAAAAAAGAATAGATATTTTGTTAGTACATTCAGCATATACATCCTATTTTCAGACAGACAATCCTGGGTGGTTGTGGTTGACATTTTTTGGCCCATTCACGTTCTAAGCCACCAATTTTAATTAAGCCTATAGGGTGAAGTGGGGGGGCACATTTCACAGCACTTAATAGGTGAAAGACAAGAGAGCAACATGAACAGGCCACCTGTCTATTGGATGACGGACACATAGACAAAACACATTCATGCATTTACACATTCACATCTAATAAGAATTTATTATCTTTAACTCACCTTTCTTGCTTTGGAAGGAAACTGGAGCTGCCATCATAGAACAGAGGGAACATGCAAAATCCACACAAAAGACTCTGGAATACCTGCCAGAATGAATCTTACTGAGGTAAAAGTACTTCCTAGTACAACACCAATCTGCCCTGGAGCATGAATATTGAAAATGTGATTCACCCATGCATAATAGTATTTTAATTACATTTTTATGTAATAAAAAGTTATTATAAATTCACTTAACGGTAACTTATTTACACAGACAAAAGCTGTTTGCAAAATTGTAATAATCAAGTGGCCAAATTACTTTTAGCCAAAGGCATCACACTACAGAAATTACTTTATATTAAATATGCTTTAAAACAATTTAAGAAGACTATAATACCGGTTTGAATCGCAGTCTTGGTGGATTTTACATGTTCGCCCCATGTTTGTGTGGGTTTTCTCCAGGTTCTATGGTTTCCTCCCATAGTCCAAAAACATGGATTTAAATTGAAATGAATTTGCTGCTCTAAATTTTCTTTATATAATGTGTATGTATGTATTTATGTATGTATGTTTGTATGTGCATGTGTGTGTGTGTGTGTGTGTGTGTGTGTGTATGGTCTCCCCTTTATGGGCATGAGCATAGAGAATCCCCTATGACTCCAAGATAGGTTTAAGTGGAAGATAATAAAAATGCAAATCAACATTGTGTAGACAAAGACAGCTTCAACACTTTTAGGAAGTGTTTCCATAATAATTTGGAGTGTGTCCATTGGAAATTTTTGCCAAGATCATTTTAGTTAGACAAGAACTCCAAACTCCTAGTTCAGCCCAAAAGTCCTTTCAGAGCTTAGTGAAGACCAGTTAAGTTCCTTTTTTACCAAATTAACCCAATCAAAGCTGAACCAGATAGAACATTCCCCAGACTGTTCACACAAAGCTGGAAGCATACATTTATCAAAAATACATGGCTAGTTGCTCGACTATAAGACAACAAATGGAGATTTTTTTTGTCAGACCTTTTTTAGATTGGATTTATATGTGTGATTTAGTCAACTTGTCAAGTGCAATTCTAAATCAACTAGATATGAAAGCTCTTCTGATGCTGAGACCTTGATTGCATATAAAAACTAAACAATTATACATTATGTATTTAATTGTTTCCCAGAGTAAAATTACACTTCTGGTTCTTCATTGAAAATTAATTTTTTTTTAAATATTTAATTAGTTTATATATTTTTGGACTATATACCTCATAAAAGGGTGAATCTAGCCTTTATTTCTCCTAATTATTAATTCCACTTGTCCTTAGTTGGCATTTTTTAACTGAAGGAGTATAACATGTGTGATGAATGACCCCCTGTCCTTGCTTCTTATTTGTCTGCCAAGACCACCAGTAACACGGAGTGAGGTGATATGGGTAGGCCCTCTTAAAGCCAGGCTCTTGCTTAAATCTCTTGGCCCTTTTCCGGCTCACTGGAGTGGGAAAGAACATGAATGCCACCTTGCCATCCTGGAATCCTTGCCCAACAGATGGTAGCTGCTGGGAGCACGGGATTGGGCCAGCTTAGTCAATAAAACTTTATTGGTGAAAGGGCAGTGCAAGGTAAGTAAATGTTCTCGGACAGGCTAATTAAATGAGCTATTTTTCATCTAAGGAGCCCATCTGTTAGGAAAGCCTCTGTAGTAGTAGCAACAATTGCTAGCACTAAAGCCACTTATTTTGGTAGTAAAATGATTTGGGGTCTTAATGATTGGCTCTTTGGCAAACCTCTCCTTAAATATAATTTTATATTCTGAAATCTGTAGCATTGGTGAAATAATTACAGTCATTTGTAAGTCCATTGCATCTCATCTTTTAAATTACAAATTGTAAATAAAATTGCCAAATGATAAATAATAAAAGCTGTTTGTGACCTGTTTATGATGTTAATAGAGAGAACAATTAATAGTCAGGTACTCAATGCTCTGTAATAAAAAAAATGGACTACTGCTGTTTTTTTGTTGTTGTTGTTGTTTTTTTTTTTTTTTTTTACCATAAATAATAAATGTCTTAGCCACATGTTAGTCACTAGTACGTTCAGTTACTAGTATGTTATCTAAACAATCATGTGGAATGTTTCGCTTTGGAGTTTCTTTATTGTGCAATATACATAAAAATGTAGTTTAAATAAACATGCATTCATTTTATATTCATTTTTTTTTTCTTGGCTGCACAAGGTGGACTGAGCAAAGATCTTTTCTGTGTGGAATTTGCACATCGTCATCATGTTTCCATGGATTTCCTTCAGGGATGTTTATACTAAAACAAAATGAGCCGAAATTTAAATGGTAGCATGCTTATGCTTATTTCAATGTTTTTCACCAGACCGCCTTTTATTATGCTGTTATGATTTGTTCAGTCCTGTAACATATCATAAAGCAGGCTATAGTTAGTATTTTATCTCATCAGTGAATTGGGGTCACACGTCATTGGCCACCCATGATGCTTCCCTCATCATGCAGAAAAGATAGGTTGTAGGGAGTGGGAAAAAGGATAATGATGAGGATGCCCCAGTCTCCCTGACTGCTGCCAGGTTGCTGTCAGCTCTGATCAAGCCTGTGGTTGCTGTTTGTCTCCATTACTCTAGGCTCCTGGGTGGTGAGTAGGCAAACAACAGAACTAAACAAGCCAGAACTGTCAGATACACACAGAAAGCAGGCTATTGTGCAAGGCTCAGTCTGAGGAGAGGGATGTGAAAGTTCAAAGGCTTAAAAATGCAAAGGATTCATTCAAACTTGAAGCTAAATTGTACTGTCCTATAAAAGTAGTAGTAAACATATTTGCTGTTGAATTAATTACTGGATTTTATCCATGAACTATTCAGTTGATATATAACAGTAAGTTCCCAATTGTAATAAAATGAGTTTACATTGGTTTATGTGATGCTGTAAACCAAACACTCACTGCAAACAAGGTATGCAAATCAAGCACTTGTTTACAATTCAGGTATTTTTTGTCCTTTATGCATGGACACTCCGTGTCATGACAGTCATCATCTCACACCTTCATAGCAACAAACATGTTAATTCATCATGTTAAATAATGATTAATATTCAACCATAAACACGGTCAAAAACTTTTAGCCTGAAGGTACATTTTACAGGTCTATAGCTCCTAAGAATATTTAGACCACAGAAACAAGGTCTAAAGAGTGTTTGGCATCATATTTTGAAGTACAAGGAGTTCTTATTTTCTAAGAACACATTATAAAACAGGTAGTTCCAGTACTTAAATCTAATTGGCCGAGCCGTTTGTCCAGCCTTGACATTATTGAGAATAATGCACACTTCTGACCGCTTCACATTCATATCAATGTGTAATATATATAACACATTATTTAAAATCATGTGCCATGTAAATACAGATTAATTTAAATAGCAAGCTGAATCCCAGTGAGCACAAAGCTGGTATCCCATTGCATAGCAATCAATGTTCACTTTAAAAACCAGACTAGATTATATAACAGAAAAACAGTTTATTAATAATCTATTTTTAAATAAACACATTAGTGAATTAAACCTTATTTATAGCATATTTATAGCCATTAAATAAAGCAATAAGGCATGAGAGTGTGCATTTTTGTAAATAAATAACAGAAAAGAGGTGTGACGTAACATGTCAGGTTTATCATGATTTATTCAGAATAATGCACACTTTCATGCTTATTGCTTTATTTAATCAAATACCAGACATACCAGACTTTACCTTCTGTTACCTGTCTAGTGTAAAGTTATAGGTACCTCTGCTGAACATACTCATTATAGGGAAAATATTAAAATATGGAATTTTAATTCAAAACTTTATAACTATTAAACTATTAACTATCTTATCAGATTAAAATGAAATGTTAAATAAAAAATCTGTTATTTTTCAACAGGTTTCATTTGTGCCAGTATGTTCACATAAGAAGTGTTACTTTACTTTAAGGTCCCATGAGGCAAACTTTCCTTAATCAACAGTGAGACCTGGTAGGAAATTGCTGGATAATGATGTGTAGGTTTGCCAAGGTTTGTCAATAGTTACAGCACCCTTTAAGGTAAATAGAAGTGCTAAATTTTACCCACATATGTAGGTAATTTAAAGACCCTTTCCAGGCCAGCTTGTTTTAATTACTTAGAGTAAGTGGCAGCATTTGGTTAGCTTTATGACCTGCCCTAAAAGAGTAGGTCTCTGGTATGAGGTGAACTCACTCTGATTGCAGAGTTGTAAATTGCTAGTCTTGCAGTCCTACTAACAATGCCTGGGCCAACCGCACAACCCCTTGACTAGAGGGCACTCATAAATTTTCTTTTAATCTTCTAACTCACAAAGACAAACTGTGGTATTAGCAACACCCCAACATCAAGAGAAAAAAAGAAAAAAAAAACATGATTAAATACATGTAAGCAATGCAAGTAAGTATAACCAAATATACAGTACATACATAAATATGTACTGTAAGATGTTTTTTCTCATTAATATTGGAATTTTTAACATCTTTATGTTTTTTATGTGTTGTTTTTAACTAATAGCAAAAGAAAAGTTAAACTAATTCTGTGATTGTTTGTTACCCTGTCAAAGAATGCATTTAAACATGAAAATAAATATGCAAGTCATGTATTAAAAGCTAGCAGAGTGTCAAGTTGCACCTTTGAAGATTCAGAGTAAATAAGAACCTAGTTAAATTAAAACATGAATATTTCATGTCAGGACCAAACCAAAATAAATTACATAAGGGGGTGATAATGTTCTCCTTGATCTCCCTAAGCAATATAGGTATTGGTTTAGGTGCCCTACAAATCAAAGATGCATTTTTATGGGAATGACCGAATGAGAGACCTGGTGTCGTTAAGGTGTGGGTAGCTCTACTCATTAGAAATGACTTGAGGAAGTAAATCTAAAGATCACTTCCTCTTTATGGGCCATGCACTCAGCCTTGGGTGTAATCTGGTGCATCTGATGGAAGTTTTCGAGCATGGAATTGCATAAGCCACCTATCAATTTACTCATTTGTTTTGCTTCCTTCATAATGAATCTTTTTGAATCCAGCTTTTTCCTGCAGAGTAACAGCATAATGGGAGAACAGCTAAATTCAGAAAAGCATTCTAGCCTCAGGAAATTCAGATTCTTAGCCTGTGTTCCGATCCATAAAGAAAAGCTGTAAAGAATCTTCTTGACTTTTACCTGAACTCTCCCTTATTACACTGCCCTTGTGTTCTTCTGCTCAGAGGCAAGGTCAAAGCAGCAATTAAAGTCTGGATCCTGCAGTCCATTGCGACTCTCTATGAGCAATATGGAGAGTCGCCTTGTCATTAAGAATTCCGCTTCAGGGAACAGTGCAAAAGAAATCATGTCACTCGTTAGCTTACCATGAAATTCAAACTTCCTCAAAAGGCAGTAAGTATAATTAGGTTATATACATTTACATATAAATACAAAGGTCGTATTGAATTAGGACTACTTATATCCTTTAAAGCACTTATTAATATTACTTTCTAATATGTTCTGGTAATAACTGTGGTAATATTTTTTTTGTGCATTTAAGCAATAAAATTAATTTAATCCTCACATTCTGCAAATAATTTGCAAAAAAAAATTTTTTTTATATATAAAAAGTGTGCAATGTATATATGTGCAATGAGTAGCATTAATCAGTTTAAACTGTGCTTTTTCATTTTCGCACGTTGTCAGCCCTGACATGCTTCCCTTGTTATGTTGTTAAGTAACCTGGTTCTGTTAACTGTCCGATAACACCTGCACTTAGGCGCAACCTGGGACAAATTTCTTGTTCAGTCGCAATGCCTTTGGCAAACTTCTGAGCAGATGATATAGAAATTTAAAATGGTTGCTATATCACATAACTACCTTGCAAATCAGCTAAATATTGTCTCAATATTATTTTTATAATTCAAGTGATGCCCCACTCTAAATATTTTGGTGGCATTTGTGGTGTCATGTTAAGCTAAACAATCTTGACAGTAACTATGATAAACAAATACAAAATGAAACCATGCCCATTATCAGATATTATCCCACATTATAATATGTAAAGTTTAATCATTGTCATTTACAGCTCGTGGGTCTTTTTTTTGCTGTCAAAAAGCACTCATAGAAAGCAAGTCTAAAGGGCACAGATTTGATTAGCAATATAGATGCCAGATGCTCCAACAGAGCAGCAAAATCATTACTACTGTATGCTCTGGTTTCAATCAAATTAAGTCAACAGTGGGAAGGAAAGATGTGTGCAGGCTGCCATTATTTTATTTGTTCTGTAAGTAAAGGATTACTTTGCAATATGCAGACCAACTCTAAATTTAAGAAACTCTGTTGTAACGTATGAAAAGATTTTTCTTTTTGGAAATATATGCAATAATATTCCAATGCATCATACACTATTTCTACTGCACAGTTTAAATGACCTTACTGAAAAGAACCTGTTGTGAGTAAGCATCTTTCTACCAAGATCCCATCTCTACTAAAATACTTACCCTGTTGAAAAAAGAATCTTCATTTCAGGTTCAAATCTTTTGAATAGGTGCAATTATCTTACCATCACAGCCAGATACAGACCAAAGTACATGTTTTAATGTTTGATGTTATAAACATTGATGAAAACATGATGTTTTTTTCAGCTAAATAATAATCAACTTACCTCTATCAAGTGCAGTCCTTACGTTTAAACCAAACATTTTAAGAAAAACTTATTCTTGTCCAAACCTTTGTTTAAAAACTCTTTTGGCATCTGCATTGTCTCCAGGATCTACTGGTATCTTTAATTACACATTGTGGGGATTTCCAAGATTAGGTCTATTTTGAGTTTATGGCTTGACAAATTATGCACAGACTGACCTTATTCAACACATTAAATAAACTCCATAATCTTTTTAAACTCCTCTAAAGGTATTGTATGTTTTTTTGTAAATAGTTTTGCAGTATCCAAAGACTTTGATATGCTTTTTTATGCATTATAGGAAATTTGAGTTTGATAAAGTATTAGGACATTCTGTCATGAAATCCAGCTATTTAAAAATGAATAAGAAAGAAAACATAATAGTTACATGTAAAATGTTTATCTCTCCGTGTAAATGTCCCTCATGTCTGTATGTATTTATTGCCATGTCCTTTAAGATTTAACCCCTTTATAAAACTAATAAGGGCTATAATATATAAATGTACAGTATGTATGTATGTATACACACTCACCCAATGTATGCAATCGGTCTATAATAAGTTATATTTTCTCCACTGTTCCATCTGCATAATATGTACAATGCATGCTGTTTTGTCATATGGTACAACACACATAAAAACCACTAAAAAAACGAGAACGTTTTGGCTGTTGGCCAAATTTTTTGCATTTAGAATTTACCTATTCACATAGCACAATGAATTATAAGTCACTGTACAACAGGGTGGACATTATTTGTAATATGTGGTTTGATGGAGGATTAACTGGGTATAATAATTTGAATGTACTGTCAGTTTTTGTATGTAAAATAAAGGCCAGGCAGATAAGTCTTGTCTGTGCTTACATTTTATTTTCCACATTTCCATATTAAAGTCATATGGAAAGGTGAAAAATTAGGGTCGCGGGGGTGGGGGGGTTCCATATGCCTATCCAGGGAGAACATCTCGGGCGCTGGGCAGATACACCCAGGACAGGGCGCCAATCTATTGCTGGGCACTCACACAGACACACTCTATATGGGGCAATTTGGAGAATTCAAGTGACTTGATCCATGTTTTTGGGCTGTGGGAGGAAACCAGAGAACCCGAAGGAAACCCACGTGAACACAGAGAGAACATGGAAACTCCACCCAGACTGGGATTCGAACTGGGAATCTCTAGCACTGAGAGGCGAATGTGCTAACCACTCAGCCACCATGCCGCCCTTCATTGTTTTTTTTAATCTGGAAAAAAACACAATTTCTCACATGCATGTATAGAAATCAACCATATGCGAGGTACTTCTGCTTTTGCTCTTTACAACATGATTCCAAAGTTTGCATGGATATATTTTCAAAATTACTTGCCATATTTGTCAACCAAGAATAAGAAAAATGTTTTTATTCACAAGAAAATGAATCCCAAGATGCCATATCATACATTTTTACACCTTTAAAATCCTTTACAAAAAAAAACTGAAAAAAGTTTAGAAAATATGGTTTGATATGAAATATGAGATATTTTGAGTACAAAAGTTTCGGTTTGGTGTTAGTTGGATAATTCATGTTTAGAATTGCCAATGACAGTTAATACCAGCATCATCATTACAAAGTTGAATGTAAAACTGAAACAAGAACATATCCAAAAATAATGATAACAATTCTCATGCAGCATTATTAGAAAGGGCCTGAGTGTGTTTTCTGATATCTTCTGCTGGCCTGCAGACTCAATAATTACTGTATGTTCAGTATTCTCAACATCACTCACAGAAAGAATTTCAGACTTACAAAATGCTATTCTGGACAAATACTCACTTGTACAGTTACTTCCACAGCATCACACGTACAGAGGTATTTGTGCAAGGTTTGGCAAGTTCACGTGTGCAGAGCTCAACAAAAGTCCATTTGTGCTAAAGGCAAAATAGATTTTTAAGGTTCTTAAGAATAGAGTCCATAGAACCAATGCCTGGCACCATTCCTAAAGTATGCATTATCCACAGTGGTACAGTAAACAAGGCCTAACAGTCTGCAGTGGCTGGTCGATTTGATCATTGTATGATGTATAACAAAACCCCATTTGTATATTATTGTGCTATTCTTTTTTACCACACAATCTGATGACCTCTTCACCAGAATGTAAAACATTATTGTGTAAATTGGACTGCTCTTAGAGCCACTGTATGAGAAATGTGGTAGTGTGTGTATGTAGATCTTATTCAAATTATTCACTGTAGGCTGTATATATATATATATATATATATATATATATATATATATATATATATATATATATATATATATATATATATATATATACACATTATACATACAAATTTTCAATGACCAGGAGCATCCAATGCATAAAGAACATATCTTAATTAAACTTAGAGGTCATGGGTTTCTTGGCAAGTGACATTTCCGGGAACTGATTGGATTATGTGTATCTTCCTAAAGCCTTATATACATTCCATGTGACAGAACACAGCAAGAGACAGTACCATGCAGTACCAAAGTAAGACATCAATCAGATTATGTTGGGTTCCACTTAAATCAATTCAAGGCAACTGAGTTTAAGTTAAAAAGGACACATGTTAAGCATGGGCTCAACCAAGGCAGTGGCTGAATTAACAACATTATTACCAAAAGTCTTTCAAAGACATCACAATTTTGGTTGATATGTACAACAGAACTTCACACAGTCAATAAACAGGGAACGTAAGGCTCCAGAAGTTACATGAGAAAATGCTGCAGACTTCTGTCGGATAACAGTAGAGGAGAAAGGTAAAGTGTGGAAAAAGCGCAATAACATTAGCTTATTGCTTTTCTTACCTCTTTCCTTCTCACAAACAGATATTATACAGAGTGTTTAATCATATAAATACACTATACAATGCAATATAAAAACATTTCTTTGTAAAATGAATAAGTAAAGGATTGGCTTGAGTATGCTGGTTAGAGCACTAGCACCAATACAAAAAATAATGATTGAAATTATATGGCAAAGGCACTTTGTGGTGAAGCACAAAAACTCTTGGGTAAAAGTCAATACATGAAGTGATCAGAATTACCACCGTCCTGTAACTTTGTCTTCCCCATTCGAAATAATCATTATGCAGAGTGAGACACTGTGAACCAGTACCAGGCATTATTTGAAAAGCGCACCTTCCTTATCTAGCAGTGGTCAGCACTCTTCAAATTTCTTCCTTTGTCTTTTTATGTTTGAAGCATTAATAAATTGGCTGCTACATTTCACTTTCCTTCTATTCAGACTTCCAAGATCTCACATCCTCCTTGTGTTTATCCTCCATTCGGTTATCATACCTCCACCTCTCGTGGTCCTTCCTGAATCTCTGATACTACTCTGATGTCAAAGCAGGTAACCATCATGACACGTGATTTGCACAGGTTAACACAGTACTCCAATTCACTCGTAACTTGCTCTAGTGCCTCTAAATACTCCTGTGACTCCTGATCCAAGTCCTCATCCACCTCAACTGTAAGGAACATAAACAGCCATAAGTATAAAGCATATTCAGATCCCAGTTTTTTAAGAATTTAAAAGTGGCCTTTATGGCATAATGAATCCTTTCTGTACTTACACTCTCCTATCCACTTTCTGGGGTCCATCATGAGCCTGGTTTTGGTCTCTTCTAGTTCTTCCTTCAGAATCTCATGTTTGCTTTTGAGCTCCCTGATTTGCTGCACTCGTCGTTCCACATCTTTTAATTTTGTGTTAAAATATATCAGACCCTACAAAGAAATTACATCCAAATACAACTTACATAGCAATTCAATGTATTATAATGTAATATTATAAATGATACAGATTTTCAAAATAATTAGAGTAATTAATTTATTATAAGAACATTTTTGTCTTTAATATACACTTCAGACTTTATTAGTTACCAGACTATTATTTTCTGTTCAGTGAGTGTGGCTGGCTTTACATATTTCTACAGTCTACAAGTTCCATCAGATAACATTTTTCCAAAATGATATCAACTGTCCCAGAAGCATGTAAGATATGCACATTCAACTCTAAAACCTTCATAGCTTTATAATACAGAAAGAAGTGATAAACTTACCTTTTCAACGTTCTGAACTGATTGCTGCGAAAGAATTAGAGGGAAATGTTAAATGGAAGTGATGTCTATTACAGAATATTTGATCAAATGTACAAAAATACAACAGCCAAAAATAGTATTTAAATAGCACAGTAATATGCAAATGTACTTCCTCAGTGTTTTATTAGATTCATAAATAACTACTGGGTTCCAGAGGGTGTTAAATACAGTCTGCCAACCATTAATATCAAACCAAGGTCAAGTAACTGACCACAGAAAAAAAATGACTTACAAAGTTTATAGCCACAAATTGTACACTAACTTTTTCATTTTTTTCTAACTTTTCATGTCTATTATACATTCATTCATTCATTCATTCATTATCTCCCGCTTCATCCTCTATTATGGTCGCGGTGGGGTTTCCCATGCCCATCCAGGGGAGAACGTCTTGGGCGCCGGGCAGACAGACCCAGGACAGGGCGCCAATCCATCGCTGGGCACACACTCACTCACAAAGACACACTCTATATGGGGCAATTTTTTTGAGAATGCAATTAACTTGATCCTTGTTTTTGGACTGTGGGAGGAAACTGGAGAACCCGGAGGAAACCCTCGCAGAGAACATGGAAACTCCACCCAGATGGGGATTCGAACCGGGAATCCCTAGCGCTGAGAGGCGAATGTGCTAACCACTAAGCCACCGTGCCGCCCATATTATACATTTTGTAAAAAAAAAAAAAAAAAAAAGTGGTAATATACAATTTTTTGTTTAATATCACATTCAGAAGTGATCAATGTGTAAATAATTAAAATAGTCACAAAATAAATTTGATACATTAATTTATTATGTGTAGCAATATAAATAGCTTTCTCAAAACACTTAGAATTAAAAATCTAAACACCAACAAACATAATCACATGTCATAAGTTAAAGAGAATTGTATAAATATACTGTAAAATTGTTGAGTGTAGAGATGATGTATTTTGACACACCTCATTTTTCACCTCAGTAATCACCTCTGGTCTTCGACGTTGCAGTCGTTCCACATCATCAATCTCATACACCTTGATTTCAAAAGGCTCTTTTAATGAGCCGGACATAGGAGGCAAGTCCACCCACTGGGCTGTGGCACCAGCCTTCACCCCAAGAGATGAAGTATCTGGCAAAGGAGCAGGGATGAGACGTCGCCTTTGGACACCTACAGCATTTAGAAAGAATGATGTGATTCGTATGAGCTACAGACAATTACTTAAAATAAATTATTAAAACACCAAAAATAGGTATATAAATGTAAGAATTGTGAAGAAATAAAAGTTTGATGCTACAGTTTATGTTCAACATGTCAAAAAATGACAAAAATCAATGCATTATTTATATATATTTAATGTATTGTCTATATAACTAATGATGATATGCATTTAAGAAGGCATAAGACTCATATACTGCCAGTAAAAAAATCTGATAATTAATTCAACATAGGGTGGCACGGTGGCTTAGTGGTTAGCACGTTTGCCTCTTAGCGCTAGGGATTCCCGCTTCGAATCCCCATCTGTTTCCATGTTTCCCCGTGTCTGTGTGGGTTTCCTCCGGGTTCTCCGGTTTCCTCCCACAGTCCAAAAACATGGATCAAGTCAATTGAATTCTGAAAATTGCCCCATATAGAGTGTGTCTGGGTGAGTGAGTGTGTGCCCAGTGATGGATTGGCGCCCTGTCCTGGGTGTATCTGCCCAGCGCCCGAGATGTTCTCCCCTGGATGGGCATGGGGAACCCCACCGCAAGCCTAATAGAGGATAAAGCAGGAGATAATGAATGAATGAATGAATAATTCAACATAAAAAAGTCAGTAGACATTAATTACTTGGTGTGTTTGTTGTAAACATTAATGCTGTGCCAGAAATGTTATTCTTTCCTTGTTTAAAAACATAAACTAAATATATTTTAAAAATTATAGCTTTAATTGCACTCTTATTAACTTTCTTCAGTCAAAGTTGTACTCTTGCACTTCTGATTGCACGTTTGTATAATATATTCACTACTTGCCAAAACTAGCATTTACCTCACTCAAGTCCAATGAATAACCTGAAATGGTACTAAGGAACAAAAGTCTTATATATTAATTAGTGAATTTTTATTAGGAGTTTTTGTACATCGTCAAGCAGGTGAAAGAACACTAACTGTAAACATGGAGGTGGAAGCATGATTTCTCCATTGTGTTTAACTATTATATTCTGCAAAAGGTTCTACTTTGAGTTTAAAATCTACATTCAACTTGGTTAAAATTGTTTCATTGTTTCAATAATTTTTAGTTTTTCTTTATTCTATGCTTTAATTTTAAAGTAAACTTAAAAACGTTTACTGTGTAGATATAAATATTAACTGGAAACATTTGAGTTTTCTAAAACCTTTGGCTGATATATTATGCCTTGTTTTTAATCCACTACTTGTTTAATCCATGCTTTCGTTAAATTATTATAATTAATATTTCTGTATTTTTCTATAAAGAAAAAAATCTATAAAGATCATTATGAAGCAGAGTTTATTCAAACAAGACATCAAAGTAATTGTTATTGCAGGTTTTGCATTAACTGGAATAAGTCAGTCAAGATATGGATCTTTGTAATCATCAAAAGAGAAAATTCATAAAGTTGTCAGTACTCACAGTTTGATCTCTTTTTGATTGGTTTTGAGCTCCTGATCCGTAGAGAAGAGGACATACCACTTTCACTCATAGAATCGTGAGCTGAAGATGCACTTCCAGTAGCTTCACTATCTCTGATCATGCTCTCGTAGCCACTACTCCCACCACTGTGGTAGAACAGTGCAGTTCGGCCCATAGCAGGGGGCAATTCTCCACTTAAAACGCTGCTGTTGTCACTTCCATGACCACTGCTGTATCTTTGTGGTCGTCTCGGGGCGGTGATTTTACTATAAGGCGAGGGTAATATGGGTATGGGCATTGGCTTATCTTCATTTCCATTAACCCCACTGTCATTTCCACTGTCCGAATCACCACATGCCCTTGACTGTTTTCCAGGACTACCTGATGCCAACTCACCGACTCGACTGTTAGTTGCCCGCATTGCTTGTTTAGTACCCATAACAGTTCCTCTTGCAGGTTTACTATTGCCTCCTGCTGTTGCACGAGGTAATGCACTCTTCCCTGATGGAGGGAGACTGGCATTTCTTGTTGCAGATGCTGTGAGAGATTTTACAGATATTGTGCGAGTTTTATTTCCATTTACAGGCACTGGTTTTGCATTAAGGCTGCTTTTGACTTGCCCATTTTTCCCCAAATTACTGCAGGAAGGTAAGGAGGTAGTGCTCGGACATGAAGTGGCAACAGGTGATCCAAACTTAGCTATAGATCTGCTTGACTTTCCACTAAGACTGGCCCCACTGTTCTCTCGGCTGAGTGCAGGTTTAGACCCTAAAGATGTCAGACTGTCAGAACGTTCTAAGGATACCTGGCTTCCATAGAGTTGTCCAGTTTCCCCTCTTGTTCCTCGGGACCGGAGGCTAGAGGTGGCTTTTAGCAAACTGTGGTCTGTTCTCAAACTAGATGCTTTTAAACTATGGGAGTCTCTACAATGGAGATCATGTTCATCCGTCTCAGATTTTATAGGCCTAGATGCCAAAGATTTTCCTGTGTCAAATGCTGACTTTAAGGCACTTGATGGAAGCAGAATTCGATTTTTATGATCCAAACTGGACTTTCGCACAGGCGGTGGTGGTGGTGATGATACAACACTTGGCGACATGTTAATATCCTGTTGATTTGCCTTTCCATTTTTTTCCAAAGACGAGAATTTTAAACTGCCAGTTGATGTCCCGGTGGCTAAGCTGTAGTTGAAATCTGCAGGTGCATGCATGACTGGAACAGTTCCAAGAGTGGTTGCACCTCTTTTCAATTGTGGCATTTTGCTGGGGGTCTCCATGATTTTACAGCTAATGGACTTTTCACATCCATCTACAACCCTTTGGGTTTGATATGAGCTCTCAGTTTTGGAAATTTGAGGTATGCTGTTGTAGATTATGCCTGCTTTCCTGGGTGGTATTCCACTTAATCCACTTTTTAATAGTTTTGAAGATGGCACTGAACTTGAGGGCACAGGCACTTCCAACACATTTTCTTTCCGATGCCATGGGTCGTCGGTCTTTCCCTCTAGCCTTAGCGGTTCCCGTCTCCAATTACTACTATGATTGCTGTCACTAATGCTACTGTTCTGAGATGTGGGCGAGGTAGGCTTTATTTTTCTGGGAAGACTACTCTGAATACCATGACAATGCTGAAATGTCTGGGTTGGGGATAAACCATTGTTATTTGGTTTGGCAATTTTGGATGGATTTCTAATAGACATTTTAGTAGACTCTGGGGATGATGAACACTTACTAAAGGAAAGTTTACTTGAAGTGGCACTATCACTATCCAGTTCTGAGAAACTAAAGCCACTATCATTTAAAGAGCCACTGGGCTCTTTCTGGGGACTATTGTGGAACATACCAAGTGATCCAAGATAGAATGTACTTCCTGCATCTATATGTGTACCCTCGGGAAAGAATACATCAGAAGATTGGGCTCCTTCACTTTCTATAGTGCAGACACTTACTTCACTAAGCCAAGAACTAATAGAGGAACCACGGCTGTCCAAGGAAACAAATGCATCTTCCTTAAAAGGGGAAACCATTTCAATGTTAACCCCAGAGGCTCCAATACTCGATGTATATGCATCAAACTCATCATTGATGCTGCTAATGATACTTACTGGCCTAGATCCTGATGCAAGAGCCTGAACAGAACAATCACTGTTGAAACTTATAATACTAGAGGGTCTCCCATTATCCACTATACTTCCAACCGACAGTTCTTCTACAAGGGTGAACACTAGTTCATCCTCTCCATTCAGCTCAACAGGCTGTTGAAGTGTTACAGTAGTCCTTAAAATATCATTGTCTCTTAGTGAAGATCTAAGTTGGCACACTTCCAGTGGAGGCCTGGGATTTAGACAATGGACCCTGTTCAATGCAGGAGAGCAATCACCCAAACCATTCTGTTTTTGCACCTGGTGGTTCATTCCAATTGGTGGTATCCTTGTGGAAAACTTTTCCTTTGTCTCATTGTGTGTTGTACTCTCTCTCCTTTGTTGAAGTGAAGGGGCAGGTTTGGATAGTTGTCTGTTTAAATACACCTTTTCTCTCACCACTGGCTCTGAGTTTTGAGATGGTGTTGATTTGATTTGTATCTCTGGGGTGCACGGAGGCATAAAATTGCATGGCAAACCCTTTTCACCATCAGACCCTGAACAACACACTGCTTCATTGAGATCTACATCAGAAGCATTAGCATGAGGCCATTTGGAATCATCATTTTTGTGTTTGGGGCTGTTGGGCAGTTTGCTGTGAGCACAAAGTGCATTTTTAGATAATGAATTGTCTTGCTGTAAAGAGGATCCTTGGATTGGAGGTTTGTAGGAAACCGAGGATGGCACAGACACATCTTTGGCCTTTGTTCCACTGATTTCTAGTTTTGGGCTTGCTTGACTTCCTTTACTTTCGCAAACAAAAATATTTGGTTCCTCACTTCCATCAATACAGTCCAGTCTTTCTTGAAGCTCAGCAAACGTGTTGCATTTAAAATGATCTTGATCAGGTGGCCCTTCTTTATTACGCTGTTTTCTGTTGAGGGATGGTATGATGGGAACAAAAGCAGGGGGACCTTCATTATCACTAAGCTCATGATCAGAGATTGTAGCACCACCAGGACCAACGTAAATAACAGTGTCACAAGACTGCTCACTGCTAGAGGAATAATCTGGATCACTGAGAAGTGAGGGTAGATCTGGGTCTAATGCAACAGTTCGTGGATGAAATGGTCTTAAATGTGGGGGCCGGCGAATTCTTCCTTCATCACAGGAACTTTCACCCCCAGAGGAGCTAGATGCATACTAGAAAAAAATAATAAATAAATAAATAAAAATAATATATATATATATATATATATATATATATATATATATATATATATATATATATATACGATAATATATGTTTTAGTAAATAAGCAGAATACCAACAATCATAGTTCCTTATTAGATTTTATTATCTCAATTATGTCATCTCAATCTTGACCACTTAATCCTACACTAGAGTCTGAGCAGAACATTTCCGGCACTAGGCAGATACAACCTGGACAGACCCAATCAATAACTTTAGAGCAATTTAGAGCAGCCAATACACCTTAACCATTTACCTGGACAAAACTTATGCGGATACATGGAGCACATGAAAACTCCACCAAGTTTGGCTTTAAAATCTAGATTCAAAGTGCTAGGAGGCAGACATGCTAAACATTATGCCACCGTACCGGCCCATATATAAATTATGTTGTAGATCATTTCAATTATATTATAAAACACTGTACAATTACTGTTAAGCTTTGCATTTTCCATTACTCTATTTTAATATTTGTATACAAAAGCATAGCATTTACTTAACATAACATTTGTATTGATGACAAAAGAGTGAAACGAGTCACACAAAAGTGCTTTTAAAAACCCAATTTACATTTGAAAATGTTTTCATGGTAAGTCCTAATCTACTTTTTTTATATTATTGAATTTCATGAATCATTGTTATTCTGGAATACAAGCATGTCATCATAAAAGAAAAAAAAATCAAGGTTAGGACAAATTTAACATTTTATGAATGAGCTTTAACATTTGACTGACCTTAGACTTCTTCTTCCTCATTCTGTGAATTCGGGATGCCAGCTGGATTGTGGTGAGTGAATCAGCATATTGAGCAGGGGAGTCCGAGACATGAGCAATCATTGTTGTCCTGCAGTTGATGTTCCCAAGTGAATCACGAAGCAACATTGTAAGCTTGCTGTCTCTAAAAAAAAATATGCAAGAAGATAAAGACAACAAACAAATCATTTGAAACTCGGTAAAGCATGAATGATTTCATTAAATCTTTGCATACATAAAACACTTAATGGATTCTTAACAGTTTTGTACATGAAACAAAATAAATCGGAGCCCAATTTCACGCCTGGTGCACGGCTGTTCGACTATTCACAGCAGTAATCACATTTAAACAAAACTTCATGTAAACAAAGAGGTGCAAATGTAACTTCATACATTTTGAGGGATAGTTCTGTGAACAACGTCAGCAGCACACAAAGCAGACAATAAATCTGTCAGCAATATGCTGCATGCTTAATCTTGTTGATGACAGTTTTCATTTTACATTCAGGGTTTCTTTGAAATGTCTTTGAAAAATTCATAGTAAACAAGTTTGACATCTTCTGGAAGTTTAAATCAAATGTTACAAAAATACAAAGATACACATAATGACATTTTCTCAGGCATTTCTTTAGTAAACTGTATATGTTGCTTAGAGGTCATGTTATAAGCAAAACAACATGATGGAATAAAAAAATAAATGCTTCACTTACCTATAAGGAATGTGTTTGGCTCCATTTGCTAAAGCCAGAATGACATTGCCTAAGGCAGTAAGAGACAGGCAAAGACCACCTCCTCCGTCCCTGCTCTTACTTAACACCTTCTCACAACTGCCTAGGTCTATGAGGTGTAGTCTACTTCTACCACCTGACACTGGAATGAGGGAGGAGGGAGAAACAAAAAAAATGCTTGTAAAGCTTTGTTGTATCTAAAAATAATAACAACATTAATTAGAGCATTATACACAAGCATAAGACAAAAGACATTTGTAATTTGATATAAAGTGACTTAAATTTGAGTTATATACAATGTTTAATTATGCTATTGATACACCCCATTCTTAAAAGTATAAAGCAGCTATTGTTAAACATATTTTTGTTCAGTTGTCTAGTTAAAATAAGATTTCATACTGCAACCACACTCAGTAAATTAAAGGTTGCTCCCAACCACTCCTCTTGGTCAACTCAATATAAATTAATCTTGAAAAGGTTTGATAGAATAGTTCATACACAAAATTTTCCTATTAAATCTTTTTCAAATAAAATGGGTGGTAAATTTCTGATTGACAGTTCCATCTTCTCAGCCATTATATAATCACAAAATACAAACTGAGAATTGCTTAATAACCAGCTGAACTGAATTTCATTGCACTCTGATTACAATTAGATTATGTGCAATTTGTATTACCAAAGCTGCAGATTAATAAATAATTCAGCTAGACTTATCTGTTACGATATTTTGTGCTTAATAAGCAGAATTGTTCATATCCCTACTTTAAAGTAGTATCAAAGACACAAAAACAAATTCCACATACAGTATTCGATGAGCTGCTATGACTGAGTATGATTTATTTCAGAGTATTTAACAGAGTTTTATGGCCCAGTTGTGCTCATAACACTGCACGTAGAAGTCATTAACCACCCACATGTAAAGCTCTCATATGCAGTCTAGAATACTACAAATGGAAGACTGACCTATGCATTTGGAGGAGCTGTAATTGGGTAAAAGGAATGAGATAAAACTCTGTGCCAGAAATTACACCATTTTGGAAAGAAGACTGAAAAAACATTTTAGGCTTTGCACACCATAATGCACCAAAACTTTTAAATTACCGCCATTTACCTTTTCTCATGAGATTATAACTGTCCTATAAAAGTTGTTCCAATGGGTGAGATTATGATTGAAATTGTGCATAGTCTCATATTATTACTGTGCCATACAACATTTACACTGACTTCCTGGGAAAAGAGCAGTATATTTTTATTGTACAGTAGTTTTGCACCATACTCATTGTAAAAGCTTCTATTGTATTATTCACATCTATAAAAAATTGAGTGCCTTTTTATAAATTACAGTTAAATCTCGGTTATCAGATACTCAGCATTTAGCTATGCTAATGAGTACTGCAGCATTGCACCGTGACAGGTTCTGCTACTCTATAATCATGGTCATTAGCTGCTCATGAATTATTACTGTCTGTTAAAATTTCCATTCAAATTTAATGAAGTGGTCAAAACAGGCCTGACTGATTTACCTTCTGTATGATGAAATAAAAGGAGAAATGAAAAGGAGATGGGACAGTTGCTATGATTACAGCTCTAGTACCTCAGCTATTGGATTAATGAGTTTGAAAAGCTGTTCTCCTCCTATGCTTATATGAATAGATGAAAAAAAGAAAAGTAAATTTGAGTGCAGCCCATTGATTAACTACACATCGGAAAATCGCCACCAGAATGTCAATTGAGCACACACACAAAGATTTGTGCTTGTACTTACTTCCTCCTTTGCCACTTTTCTCCATGCGATACTGATAAATGTGGAGGGTGAAAAGCATGTGAGAGTTGCGCCGGTCCTCTTCATCTGCATCAGGATGACTTGTGCTACGAGCTGCCAAAGCTGCATCCAGAAAAACGGCAGCCTTCTCTGCCGTGGGGGCCCTCAACTCGCTGTAATTCTGAAGCTGAGAAGCCATGGCAAAACATATACTTACATACCATATACATATATTCTTGTATAAATGTGTGTGCCTGCTTGTCTATGTGTGTGTGTGTGTCTAAGAAAAGAAAAAACAGTTAGATCTAATTGATGCTGACTAAATATACAGCCTTGGAAGTGAAGGTAAAATGGAGAAAGTTAATTCATTCAGTTAGCCCTTTAGATGCCGTCTCTGGAGCTATCAGATTGAGCAATTTGCATATAGAAGGAGAAGGATTAGTGGGTAAAACAAATTCAGTAGATCAAAGGGGAGAAGGGCAGAATTTCTGCCCCAGGAAAGAAATATGTGCACTGTGGGAAAAGAAGGACACTTGGGTATTGCATTTAAACAGGCTAAAAGACTTAAATCCTGAATAGGCCTGTCTGGGAAGAAAGAGGAAGCAACATGCTGAGAACCTGCTAAGAATATACCTAGAATTTAAAAAGAAACGTAATGTTTTTTGAACCTGGATACGATTTTATCTTTTTGAGTATGGAATTTTTACAATAAACAAAAACGTTTTAAATCTTACACTGCATACACAGTCTAAAGCAAAACAACATTAAGTTGTGATTCTCTGGGGCAATCATATGACAGACTCATAATGAAAGTCTGACAACATGAAATGGGTCTCTACTGATATATGTGTTTAATTCAGTAACTGAAATTAAATGCAACAAATGACTGAACAGGAGAAGGTAATACAGTCTGATCGGTTATTTTCTTTGTAATTAGAGGTGTTATTGAGGTAAACATGCACAGGTCTATGTCTGTAGAGAGCCTTACCATTCTCTTTTTAAAATTAATAACATTATAAGCGTAATGGTTATGAATCTACACTTTAATAAAGATGATGCTCTATAGCTTAATATTACATACCTGTTTTAAGGTCAACAGTGTAGCATTGTAACTCATGAACGATTTCTATTATTTTGGTAACTATTTAGACCCAAAACATGGGAATACAAGATATGTTAAAGGTTATGTTTAAAATATTTTTAATGAAGGAACCACAGTGTTCTAACTGTGGTCAATAGTGTTAAATATCTTATAATATTTATATAGTGCAGACATTTTCTATACAACTTTAACAGAAAAAAAACATCATAGTTGATAAAGCCTGAATTACTGTGTCACAACTTCACAAGCCAACTGACAGTCTTTGAAGTGTTGGCCTCATATGGACCCCAAAAAGCAACATCTGATGCCAACACCTGGCCTTGCTTTCAACTACTCCTACCCAACCCCCAAAAGCACACTACCTCACTAGCATTTACCCTCCGTCCCCGGGGTGACTGCTGGGGGAAGGGAAAGGGAACCAGTAGAAAGAGGTTAAATAGCTTTGGAGTGAGGAAACATCAGACAGCTGCACTGCAACAGTCTGTTAGTGCTGACGTTCATTACTGTACACTACTGTACCTGTTTTAAATATCAGACAACGCTACAAGTATTTAAATTTGATAATTAAATGAATGTTTATTGTGTTTTTAAAAGGCTTCCTGCTAACCTGTGTGCCACAGATGGGGTCCTCACGCAGGTAGACCCCAGGTGACTGACCATCCTGAAAACTGCTGGTTGAGACATCTGAGAGCAGGTCCTGCAGACCTTCATCTTTGCCATAGATCTCCACTGCAGAGACTCGCACAGAGAAGCGTGTGCCAGTCTTTTCCTTACGTTCACTGATGAGCTTGAAGAGCCAGGAGATGGCACATGGCGCGATTCCAAGGTTCTGGGAGGAGCTGTCTTTGCCAATCATGGTGTACGTCTTGCCTGGCAAGGAGTAAAGAGCAAGCTGTTCAATCTGGTGCTTTGATAAGAGCACTATACACACTGATGGATCAAGCTTAGGAATTTCAGCAAAGCTTTGCTTCTGATGCCATAAAGTGGTACCAAATCCAAACCAATATGTTATTACTAAACTAATTATAGTCATAAAAAGCAAGTTACAGAAAATATGCAAATTAAATACATGATTCTACTTTTACACCACTATTGGTAATTCTAATTGCTAAGTCCTCAAGTTGTAAATGAGATATATAACTCTGCTTTAATGGGTGAGTGGCACTGGCATTAATGTTAGATTTTAAAAGCAGTCTCCCATGAGGGTCAATTTTTTCAGCTTTTAATTATTCTCTCTAGCCCCTAGCTCTTCTGCTTATAATAATCCACACAAATGTACACATGTGCACACTCGTGCTCTTTGACTTGAGTGTATCATTCAGCCCTTTTAACAAAATGAGAAGAGATAAGCATTTACTTTAAGTGGCTTACATGCTATTAAGCAAAAAGCTACACCATGGGACACATGCTTATCACATCTGCAGGTAATTACTGACATGAATCCAAATTTATCACTAGGTAAAGAAGAATATGTTATGGTGAGTTAATTCTTTTTTTATTTTTGAACTCAGAGGATCTTACCGAGTTTTACGTGGCCGAAGCTGAAGATACAGCCATCTGCTCCATTCACTACAGACTGAATGATGTCAGCCACAGTCCCTGAGCACACTTCAGCCTGCGGACACCCAAAACAAATAGTTAATGCTTGAAGACTTTTATGATCTGACATTATAAAATACTGCAGATTGGTATTACAAACGCAGAACAAAGACAGAACAAAACCTAAAAACACTTAGAAAAGGTTCCCTGATCAGGAACCAAACCTAAGCACGTAATGTGGTAAAGTGACAACTCTATCTGCTGCATATAATATATACACACATATATTTCATAACATCAAATGAGCCATGTAGCATTTATTACACATGGGGAGCTTTTTACCCCTGCGTTCTATCGTGTTACCATTACAATCTGTTTCGATAGCTTTATTCCACAGGGACTGGTTTGTCACTGCAACAATCTCCTTTCATACATCTAATGCACACTTTATAATTTTAAATAGACAACCAGTCTCTCATCAGCAGCCAACTGAAAAGCATCAAATTATCAAATGATATCAAGTACAAAGTAAATGGGTTTTGCAAGGTTCACAATTATCCTTATTTTCTCCCTCCTAATACAAATGTGACATGAGACATTTTTTATCAAGCGGTGCATTTAATTACTTTATTGACATCACACAATGTTAAAATAAATGTAGTGTGAACCTGAGCCAATGTAAAACCAGTTTAAAGCTGACATGTTTCAGCATGCACATTAACATGCCAACCTCAGTTGTTACAAAGCGTCAACTTAATTGTTCTCACTTAATCATTCTCAAGGATTGGACGTGTCTCTCAAGTCTCCTCTTTATTATTTGCACGGCTCTTTGGAAGGCACTTTGGTCTTAATTTGGATGCCCTCTCGGCTCTAAGCTCCAAATAACAAACTGAGAATGAACTGCTGAATATATGTGGCTGGAATTCAAATCATTTTCTAGGCTTAAAAGAAACAGCTGTTATGTCCAAACTGTGACAAATGCTGCCAAAGAAACATAGCCATTTTTACATTAAGCCCAGAACACTGGGCAGAATATCTCTGAGTATATTTGTGTGTGGATGTACATGTGTGTGTGGGTGTGGGTTTGTGTGTGCGCATGTGCATTTGTGAGAGAAGGGGGGATGCATGTCTGTATGCTCTTCATGTCCATTTGCCCTTGAAATGAGATTTTTTTACCCAAGAATGCAACTTCAGCATCTCGGTTAAATGCAAAAGAGAAATAAATAAATATTCATTATGCACTTATTATTTTGTATGAATTAAGTTTCATTTTTCCATTCAAACCACTTCTTACTTGTGAGGCATCCTGGGTGAAGATAGCATCGAAAGCGAACATCTTTGGAGCAGCAAGTGGGGCACGACGGTGGGCTGAACTGGGCTGGGTTATATTTGAAGGTTCATACAGAGACACCTGCTTCTTCCGCTGGTCCACCTTTAGGAAGGATGTGGACTCAGACGATTCCTGTATATCAAGAAATGGACAAATCCGCACCATCACCTTCACCTGTTTGAAAGGGTGAGCAAAAGAGAAAAATGAATGAAAGGTATCAGGTAAATTAAATTTTCCTTTTCAAAAAAGGAAGCATCTTACAGTATGCAATAACATTATGAATCTATGTTTTATTCCTTCTCTAAAAGCTTTATTAGACAAATTTACAAAGAAAAGTTTTTACGGCCCAACTGGATTGTATTTTGAAATATAGGAAAATGTCGGAATATGATGCCTGTAACACACCCAAAGAAATGTTGGGAAAGTCAGTAACATGAGTCACAAATGTCATGAGCCTAAACCTTCCACAATGTCAACATTGAGTTAATTTAACTTCTTGGCTCAGCTAAGAAAAGCCAAATATCTGTAAGATATTTGAGCCATTTTTGCACAATACTGAATACTGAATAATTCTTAGACTTTTAAGGGATGCAATGTTTTCAAGACTTTTAAAAAAATGCCATATACTTTTCATATGCAACTACACAGAGACAGGGAGAGCAACTGTTTGGTAACAAAGGAGCAACTCTACCACTAGCATCACATCTGAAAGAAGCTGGCACACACACTCCATGGTCTCGCCAACACTAGGATATCATATACTCTATAGAATTTCAATCTAAACAGCACAATCCAATAGTATTCCCTTGTGGACTTATGGTTAGGATCTATTTACAGCTCTGTTATGGTCCAGGAGAACACTGTCTGCCTAGGCAATCCAGCGCCAACCTCACTCAAGCTTCATCATGCTTCTGACACTCCACAGGGGCCAATTACTACTGATGGACATGTGCACATGGTGAAGAAAATTACACCGGCAGTGACATTGGAAACAGGTTTCAATATATAATCTACCAGGGCGCCACCCAGCAAAAACATTTCTCACGCTAAGATAGCAGACTATAGATTACATTTATATTTATTGATAATGTAATATAGGTAAAGAAACAAAACCTAAAACAATTTGTCACCTTCTGATAGTTTTACAAATAGCAGTCATACAACTAGCTGATATGACACTGATTTTGTAAATAATAAACTGTCTGGTATTACTGTAGGAATAGTCAGTGCTGCTCAAACATTTTTCCAGGCACTTTATCCCCCTTCACTTTAAACAAGAAACATTACATCTAACCTAATCTTTTTAACTAACTTCACCAAATTCCACCAGAAGTCCTTTTCACAAACAGAACCAAATTCATGAATAATGAGTTCTTATAGTGAGTTTTTTAAAAATGACTCATTTGTTTTAAACCTTTAAAATAAACAGTTTTCTAGTGAAGGATTAATTAATTTTATCCTGAGCTACAAATATTACTTTCACTTGTCACATGAACACTGCATATTATCAGTGTAGCAACGGTTTGTCCATGAATCATAACTACTTGTCTTTGGGTTTAAGTTTTATTCCTGTGCCACTTGAGTATAATATATTCTCAGGGTAGAAACAACTGAGTCATTCAGAATTAGTATTGTCTAATTCTATCTAATTCTTTCATTTGTATTTATATAGTTAGAGCAGCAACATGATGCTTAATGCTATTATTACAGGTGGGGAGACCTAAACGTTAAATAATCGACCCAAAAATTTTCATATAATATAATAAAGCAATAAGGCACAGAAGGGCATGCATCATTGTGAATTAATCACTGGAAAGAGGTATTGTTAGGCTAGGCGTAAAGTGCATTTGAGTTTTATAAATATAAATACCAAAACAAGATTTACTTCATTAATGTGTTTATTTAACACTAAATTATTATTGAACTTGTTTTCCGCATTGTAATAAAGTCCAGTTTTAAAAGTGACTTAGTTCTCAACTGAAATGACTCGCTGTTAATATAAATCTATATTTCCATTAAATAGTACATGATTTAATACAATATTCTGCTACATTTCTATGTTTCACACATTAATACAAATGTAATGCAGTCAAAAGCATTATTGTCAATAATATCACAGCCGGAAAAATGACTCAGCCAATCAGATATAAGGACCGGAACTACCCGTTTAATAATGTAGCTTTTGAATCTGTGTGCGATTTCTTTTTACTTTCATTGGAGTAAATTCACAGCCAACAGATATTATAAACCAATGTTCTGTAGTTTAAAAGTAAATAATTAACAGAATCAAATATTTATACTTCACCAACTGCAACGGTATTTCTCTTTAAGTGTTTGAAAATCATGCTCTTTTGGGTAACACACAAAAAAACCTTACATTGTCACATAAAAAATACTCCAAAACAAATAAATATGATTTATTTTAATGGATAGATTTGTTCATTTCATTAAATAAGATTAAAATTATTATATCCAAAACTCTAAAGTTCTGCTCATGCAATGTGGCAGGCCAGCAGCCGGTGCTTATATGCATTATACATGGTTTTACATAGCATTGTTAGTCCTGTACTGACTAACAAGAAAATAAATTAATTTTACTGAAAACTAATTTTAAAAGCTCTTGAACAGTTGTTATTTGACTGCGTCAACAGCAGGGCATGAACTAATAAGTTTATAATTTTTCCTTAAGTAAGCAAATACCAGTAAGATTTTTTATACTGTGATTTTAGTAAATTATGTCACTACTGGCAAATCACTTAGGGTCACAGACAGTTGATGACTGAACAAGTTAACACAGAAACACTGCAATACTATATGTAATTTGAGAAACACTGCGTCTGAGCAACCATTCTACAGCTACCCAAATATGTAATTATCATTTTGGTTTTGTATGGCAGGGTGTAAACATGAGGCTTTAAATACACTGTCAAATTAAACTGAAACTCTAGAACCTGGCTAACCTTTGAATTCCTAACAGAACTAATCAAAACAAGTAAAGTCCATTCAGTCAGCAGCAGCAGATGTGTGTGGTTCAGTAGTGGAAAGAGGAAGCTTGTTAATGAAGCAGGGTTTTAATGAGTACATTCTCACTGGGCAGTTAACAATCATCCTAATGGGCTAGAGCATTTGGCAACATTTGCTACAATCATCCCGCAGAGCAGGTGGTATCTAATCTGGTACAAATCTTCTCAATCTCCATAAATGCAGAGCCATACAGTTGAATACAGAACTAATTCATAATAAATGTAAGCTGCTTACTTGCTACCAATTTGAAACTTTCAGACAGAGATATTAACCCTAGTTCTTCACTTCCAATCAATCATACATATTTGCCCTGACTTCTAAAGTTTCAGTTAATTCCCCGTTGTTTGCTTCAGCGATTAGCCATCACAAAGACACATTCAGTTCTGCTATGTAGGCAAAATGCTTCAGGCATTTCCTCTTAAACATTTCAATGCTTGTTTTTACTGACAAATCCAAGCACAAAACAGAAAAAAAAAAACGTTTATCAACACCTTTAAAAACATGGTGAGCAAAAAAAAAAAACACTCCTTTATGTATATTACTATATTGGTCCCCATGACCCCAAACCTGTCTGGGCAGAAGCTTGCATTGCATTGCATTGCATACAACTGCATTGTATCAGACATGTTGTGTATGTTTGTGTATATATGTGTATGTTACTAAGATCATGTGCTTGTTTTCAGCTGCACACAGCAATGTAAGGTTTTAAAATGTCTTGGCCTTTATTCATTGTCAAAAACTGCACGTGTAAGCACACTGAGAATTGCCCAGCGGTACTGTGTGTTTATCTCTCTGACCTTGCCAATGCCAGGGTTCTCCTTGGCCTTTGAACTGGCCCTGAGCAGGCATGGTGGAGCAGGTGGGGGTGAAACCTGAAGAATGCTGCTGAAGTTGGTGGGGTAGATGGATGGCTCCGGAGGTTGCAGGATAGGTGACTGAGTCTTTTTCCTCTTGGATGAGAGGTTCAGTTTCTGTGCAGCCCTGCAATTGATACAGAAAATGGAATTAATGATTTGACCTTAAAGAAAGGCCACGTAAACTCAGATAACCAACTCTGTACAATTGTGGTGAGCAGAAAGCATCTCACAACATACCTTGAGCCTTAAGGCTAATTTAATAGCAAAGAAAGGACTACCCAATATGAGTATGGTGTTAAAGTGCTCGGGGGTGTTTGTAGAGTGTGTATAAATATTTGTGTGTACACAGGTTTAGGTTTGTGACGCTGTCCCTATTATTTGATAGGGAAATTACTGTAGAAACAATAAATTGCATCTTTCCATCTCATCTTTATCACTTCATACATTGTTGTATTTAAAAAGAGGCCTAAAGAAAATCCTCCTTGTTGCTTTTTAAATGAAAAAGTAGTTTGAAAGGCAAGTACACCGGCATTTAGAAAGTAACAATTGTGGCTAGTGCTTAACATTTGATTTGTTGATTTGTTGAGGGAAAACATTCACTAATTAATCATCATTAAGATGTTTCAAAATGTATTTATTCCAGAATCCTAAAAATGGAATCAGACTTTAATGAGTATGTGAGGTGGATATTAAGTTCCCGCCCAAGCTGCAGTTTCTTCTCTCACCCTATGTTTCCACTACACTCTCCTGGTGTTTAGTAAATGCTTGTAGCCCAAGGGCTATACAACAAAAAAAAATCTGTTTCATCTTGTTTAAGCGAGGTCCCTTCCTAAATGCGAAACACCTGTCATCCAGAATTCTTCTCATATTACAGAGAAGTCTGTTTCCAAGCTGCCTGTATTTACTTCTATTTAATACAGAAAAGAAAAAAAAACTCAATCTATTTTGTTCACTGATTTAATGGCATAACTTGACATTTGAAAAGCCAACACTATGAAATCAAAAGTAAAAGGTCAAAAGTGCCATTTTTAAAATCAAAGTAAATACATGCGTGTTTTCTGTTTCTCATATGTTAATTCTCTGCAGGCTTCCTGTCTCCGCTTGACATAACTATAGGGACACAGTATGCCTCGACATGCGAAGAAAGCCTCGGTTTTCTTGACCTAAAAGGTTCAGTCCTACCATCAGCCATGAGATTTACTATTAACCGCCTCTGATTTCATAGTAACTCAGCCCTAGTAGGAGTGATAATCTCAGCATTGCTATGAATTACTGTATTAATTTTTTAAGAGAACATGTCAGTTACCTCTGTTTAAACCACAGGAAACCTCCGATCATTAAAAGTTTTCTCTTAAGGTAGCAAAGCTCTTCGTGAAAGAGGTAGTGGAAGCCAGAAAGACAGAATGACAGCAAAGAAAGAAACCCGACAGCGAGAACACAGGAGAACGCAAAAGCAGTCAAGATGCTTTTGGGCAGTGTGTGTTGCTCTAATTAAGAGGAGCCTTACAGGCTAAGAGCTGTGTTTTCTCAAACACACTAAAAAAGGAACCTGACAGGTAGCAACTGTCTCATGTATTATACTGTACTCCTGAGAGGGGAATTACACAGTACCATACTCAAACAATGAATAGAACACACTTGAGACTGTTCTACAATGATATGGTCCTATTTTTTTCTCTTAAAGTTCTATGTGCTTTTAAGCATATCCTGTCAAAACTAGTTCTGAAGTATGTAAAGTTTCCTCTTCATTCTTACAATGCTAGAATTCTTCTCACACCACACACAAAGCAATGACGTTTTTTGCATTTTTGTATCATACAGATATGATATGGGTTCATATGGGTGCAATGAGTATCTATTTAATGCATCAAGTACAGATTAGTAACCACTTTGCTTTGTATCCAACAATTACAGTTAGTAAAATATTATCTTAAACTCCTGTTCTGCGTCATTTCATCCAGATGAGTCTGCACTGCTTATAATGCCAGACAGCAAGCAGGACTGTTCTGTTTTGGGTGATTTTTTGCTTGATTTGTTACACATTTCTAAACAGATATAGACAAGCCACAGGATCCAGTTTGATCCTACTCAGGAAAGGGTTAAAAGATGGCATTGCATAATAAAGTTGCAACAAAAAAGCAAAAAAGCTTGGCATGACACAGAATAGGCAAAATATAGCAAACTATTTAAAAGTTGTGTGGGCAAAACAGACTACAGATTTAATTAAAATAATAAGCTTGGTAAGTGCATTATATTTACCAAACAGCTCACTAAGAACAATATACCCACACAGCATAGAACTACTTCTATTCATCCAACCAAAGATTTAAATGTTTTCCAGAGATGAGGTTTACTTTGTTACAGTGTTTTTATTATTTATTTTTTTTTTTTTTTATCTGCATTGCCATAGTCTTTCTGGCAGCTCAAACCAGTCTAGCCATTCTTTGATTTTGATCTCTGTCATTAATAAGACATTGTTTATCTGCAGATCTGCCTCTGAGTGTATGTGTATTTCTTTACTGCAGCATCTTTCATAAATTAAATTTTTTGGGCATTGACCAACAAATATGCCTCAAAATTTGAAATCACCAGATTTACTGGTCTATGTCTGCATGCTTCATGCATTGCAATGCTGCCACGGGATTGCCTGATTTAAATAACTGAATGACTGAGTACATATGCAGATGTTTTGTTCAGTGACTCATGTGTAGTTCAAAGTCATGGTTTCATACTAATCGCTGTAGTAAAGCATTTTGTGGGCAATAATCTCCAAAGAACAGTTGCTACAGTTGTATTTGTTCTTAAAATTTAGCAAATACAAAACTCCAATTAGGGGCTTTAAATATTTCTAATTAATTTGCTGTTTTTGTCTGCTTTATTAAATTGCTGTTGCTTTCTTTATTGGAACATTATATTTAATTTTTATTTATTTTCAAGGTGGCCATATAAGTCACCAATACAGGTTTATCTACATGTGTGCACCTATAATATGCCTTCTTCCCCCTATATACAAGCTGCTAATAAGCCCAGTGTACTAGTCTCTTTGGACACACTTTACGTGCATGTGTGCTTTATGGCCACCCTTCCTCATTCCCTGCTTCCATTTCTCCACAAGTGACATGTTCCCTTTCTTCCTCTGTGCTTCCAACCCCTCCTTTCTCTCCTTCCCGCTCTCCATTCCAGAGCGACAGCCCAAGAGCACAATCAGGAAACACACCACTGGCTGATGAAATAATTATAGTGTCCAAGAGGAATACAGGAGGAGTTCTTCCCCAGGGACTTGCAGGCCCATGAGCAACAGAGGCTTCTGTATCTGTGTAAAAATGAAGAGTACACGGTACAAGTGGCATATGCAGGCAACAGGAAAGCTGGAAAAAGAAATTGAATATTCTGGTAAGACTAATAATTGCTTTATATGTGCTAGCCTTCTTGAATATGCTTATTTCCTATCGTTTCCTTCAGATACTCTTACTTCATTTCTATTTCTCCAGGCGTGTTCCTTTATCTCTTCTCCTGTTATCTTGCAACCCCCCCACCCCACTTCATCCTTTGAAGAAACTGGCTCAGCTCCTAGATAGAGGTTGGCTAAAAAGAACATGCCAAAGAACTCACACTTTCCATTGCGTGTCCACCTGTTCACATTTACTCTAGCAGGCAAACCTCCACTTGCACAATATGTTCTGCGTTATACATCTGAATAGTGTAAGCTCACCTATCAACAGCAAACCTGCAGGTCTTAACTTGCAAAAGTTGTTAAGAAACGCTTGGGGGGGGGGGGGGGGGGGGGGGGGGGGGGGGGGGGGGGGGGGGGGGGGGGGGGGGGGGGGGGGGGGGGGGGGGGGGGGGGGGGGGGGGGGGGGGGGGGGCACACACACACACACACACACACACACACACACACACACACACACACACACACACACACACACACACACACACACACACACACAAAGCTAAAGCAAAGCACTTACACTTCTTTCCAATCCATCATCTAGGGTGTCGAGGACTTGCTAGAGACAGGCTAAAAAGACCAAGATTACATCCTATGTGTTCGTATCCAGACTTTGCCATGGAGTTTGCCATGCACTTCAAAAAAACACCCTCATCTCCTGAGAAATAACCCAACAGTCCTCTGTCAGGGGTTTAAAAAAACAGTAGTGTTAAGAAGTTGAAGTTAAGGTGTCCGGTAGAAGGATCTACAGCATGGGAGGAGTCCCAAGAAACAAGACAGTGGAAAGGATGCGCTGAAGGCACAAAGTTCTTCTTCACTACACATCTTCCATGATCTTTTTTAAATCTGCAAGAAGTTCAGCTGCAAATCCAAAAGAATTACACTTTATAACTTCTACTGTTTCCTGCGTTCTTGTCTGTGTGCTGAAGCTTGTCTTCTCATTATCTCTTCCTGGCATGACACTCTTTTTTTTCTTTGCCCCATGCAAATGTTCACCTTTTATCCAATCCTTTGTCTATGAGTCGCCGTTAGTTAATTCAGTTTAACACCTTCTGCGTCATTCCACCTCCTCCCTGGATCTCTCTTTTGCAGTGCACAAGAAGGGGCAAGAGGATGAATCCTGCAGTCAAGCTCCGTCTCGTGCTGCAAAAGAATTGCTAGCAGCCGTGCCGCTCTCCCTCATTCACACACATACACACGCTTGCACCCTCCCTCCCTTTCTTTACACAGCCCTGCCCCTTTTACTCCACACAGCCAGAAAAGGAGTTCATATTGAGCAAAGGAGCGTCTCTCCGGCTCACTCTCCCTTAACACACACACATGCCCCATGCTGCATGAATACTTCATGTGTAAAGAAGCCCATTCTTTTAGATTCTGTCCCAGACTTCAAACAGATTTGCTTAGTGTGTGCTTCATGCCTGTCAGTCTACGTGTGTGCGCGAGCGTGTGTGTGTGTGTGTGTACATGTATATGTGTGTATGCATGTGTAAGTATAGGTGTAAGAAACAGAAGACAAAGAATGGATAAATAAATTCCATTAAAGAACTGTGCAACTTATTTCACTTTCTATTTTTTAATGTGTATAATGTAAGAAGTGATAAGAATGATGACTGTGATAATGCTATTCATTACTACAAATGCCCTTCAAGTACTGTGTGCACTCAGACGGATCATCAATCCAAGATTGATTTGGATAAGAAAAACTGCACATAGTAACTGGCGGTCTATTCAGGGCTTGGTGACTTGAATGTCCTTGTCCTCAGTAAGGAAGAAAGACGAGATAGCGCAAATTAATGGACTGCAGTGCTCATGAAGAAAGTCCAATATTCCCTTGACTGTCAATTTGGGCAGAGTTTGCTTAGACAGGCTAACTCCCCTTTGCAGAATGTGTTCAAAGCCAGAATCATCAGCTTTACACACTGGCCTCATAACACACTGCCCTATATATCTGTACTCAAGTGTATACTTTTGTACCTCACAGAGACTAGAGAGCAGGAAGACCACCCAGTGTGATCAAGACTCACTCCACAAGGACAATAAAAATCAGAACACTTAAGATTTATGGATCAAATGCGTCTTTGTATAAATAACCTACCTGAAAGAGCATAAACTCTTAATTGGCTGCAGAATTATCATTTATATATTTATACAAGATGCAAAACGTAATTATCTATAACAACACTAAGCAGAATTTAAAGTGGTGAGAGACATTCCTCAACAAACATTTATTTCAGCCATGGCAAAACCCCAATGGATATGAGGTCTACCTGTGAAAGTAGATTTCGGGAAACATTAGTAGCAATCGATTGTGCTATGTTACAAATACTAATGTGTGTATCAGTCAGTGTGACAGAGGCGCTGAAGTCATCAGTCTCTCAGGCCACACCAGCAATTCAGCACACATGCGTGAGGACCATGTACAAACAGTGCTGGATAACACAAAGCAATATGTTGCTGTCAGGGGATACAAAAGCTTCTTTGGGCTTTTACTAATAACTGAATGGGTGTGACGGGATGGGGGTGTTGGAGGGGTTGTGTATGAGTCAATACTTGTATCATGCTCAGGTTATCTAGCTAATCTTTCTAGGACTAAACCATTTGGGGCTGCTGTCAATAATCTTTCCAGACCCCCCTTTTTGGCTTTTAGCTTTTGTCAAATTAGCAAGAGGAATTTATCTGGCCCAGGGAGTCATTAGCCTATGGACCCATTAGCCTGTTTGTCAGGCTTCTTTTGTTTCAGTGTCAAACAGATCTTGTGGTTAATTGTAATGTTGGTCATCTGTCTCTGTGACATTTTGCATTTCAGCTTATATATATGCTTAAGTGTGTGTGTGCATATATGTGTTAATATTAAATGATCTTATGCTGTCAAACAGGGCATTATGGACAATATTATAAAAAACAATAGTTAATTATTGTATTATTATTTTTGAAGATTTAGACACCCATACAAAAATGAACAAACATCACACATAATGATTGATTTATGATCTGCAATCACATTCAATTCCCCTGCTTTTACTTGCACTTTCCTTATTTTATTTATTTATTTTCAGTCCTAATATTGATTTATACCCTATAATGGAAATGCTGAACACTAGACTGTGTACAGATTTGGCTTCTATCTGTGGAAGCCAGATGATATCATCCATTTTGCAAAAAAAGCAGGAAGCAGTTCTGTTGTAGTTCATGAGATAATTAAATAATACAAATGGGGTTGCAGTAAGCTGGAAGGTCTTACAATACACACAATTACATTTAAAACAATTAATGAAACCTAAATGCTTAATTCCAAGAAATTTCCAGAGGCATCAGTGTGCAGTACCAACAGGTGCAGATTAATAATCTTTCCTGGTATATTCTATGTCGTTGCTGGATAGGTTCATGTGTAAACAACATTCTAAAATGTCCAAAAAGGTAGCTGATAAAACATTTTCCATCCATCCATCCATTATCTTCCTCTTTATCCTCTATTAGGGTCGAGGGGGGGGGTCCCCATTCCATCCAGGGGAGAACGTTTCGGGCGCTGGGCAGATACTCCCAGGACAGGGTGCCAATCTATTGCTGGGCACACACTTACTCACACAGGCACGCACACATACACTTTATATGGGGCAATTTGGAGAATTCAATTGACTTGATCCATTTTTTTGGACTGTGGGAGGAAACGGGAGAACCCGGAGGAAACCCACACGGACACGGGGAGAACATGGAAACTCCACCCAGATTGGGATTCGAACTGGGAATCCCTAGTGCTGAGAGGCGAACGTGCTAACCACTAAGCCACCGTACCACCCGATAAAACATTTTACTGTATAAAATTCGAACAGAAGGAATAGCTAAAGCAAAGTCAAGAAAATAAGTACTGCCTGCAAGTTAAGGTCATTCAGGCCCAAGACATTCTACACTCATTCTACATTCATTTTCTAAAATCACTACCATAATTAAGGTCATTAGAGTCAGTGGAGCCTATCCCAACGTGAACAGGAAGAAAAGCAGGGACAGGTAACCAGTAATTCACACACCAATTTAGTAATTTAGTATTCTCAGTCTACCTACATACAGATTTCAGACTATGGAAGAAAACCAGTGAACCTAAAGGAAACTCGGTCAAATGTGAGAATCAAACCTAGGACATTTTTGCTTTGTGGCAGAAGCACTGTGCTGCTGATATTTTGCATTATACAATAAAATGGATAATATCAAAACAGTGTGTTTTACAAATTCTGTAGAGTATACATCAAATCAAAATATTTTGATATTTGAAATATTTCGATATATGAAAATAACAGTGACAGTCACTAGTCTCTCATTATACTTTATTAATTATCCATTATGAGCAGTGGGCATCTACACCTTATGATCTTTATCTATCCACCTACAAGAGTTATAATGAGATCTTGCACAATGGTCAAGAATGAGCATATTATTAAGGCTCATTAAATCCCAATTAAAAAAAATCTAAATATGAATCATGAGTGTTATTTCCAAATGATACCGACGGAATGTGAAGGCCCTAAACATTTAAAGAAAAGATAAAAGAGAAAGAAGCAGCTGAGTGCATATATTACATATACAGTACATATACAGTACATAAGCTAAATATATATAATGCGCCAACACTGTAAAGCCACTGTGCTGAATTTACATAGTTTTGATTGCATTTACAATTAGACAATGATGTAAATATCATTTGTCATAATAATTATGTGTTAAATTCCTATGGCATTGCCTTATGCACAGCAGTTGTCTTGAGTATCAACTGTAGCTACAATATTTAGGAGACATGTGGGGGGATTACAAAGGTTGCTTTATATAAATCCTGAATCATAGTTTGGCTGTTCGTGAGATAATGAGGGGGATTTATATTTTATAATTCCCACTATAAAGGAAAGATAAAGCAACAGAATGCAAAGGTACTGTGGATCAACTACACTACACTCCCTTATTGAGAATGGGTGAGCCTCTAGAGCAGCATATGACATCAGACAGACGGCATATGGTTTTGCCTGGCGCTCTCTTCATGTCTCCAGCACAGCATGCCTCATGGATCCCACATGCTGAAAGACTTTGGTCCCTCACTAATCATAGCCCATCTAGCCTATCCTTTGACTTCTCTATTATCTTCTATCTATTATATTTGATTTAGCAACTGCTTATCCTCTTATGCACATCGTTTTTGCTCTTTCAGCAATATATTCAAATTCACGAGTGCAATTAAGATGAGTACTTTCCCTGTCATCATCGTTTCACAGTCTGAGTGAAACTTTTGGCTTTAGTTTCAGGAAATCTGTCAGGTGCAGATTTCAATGTCCACCTCAGCTGCAACCACTTATCTCTATACCCATTACATCCTTTTTCATGTAAAGACTGCAAAACGGGGTACTCTTTATCTAGTGCTCTCTTTGTGTTATGGTAGGCATTTAGGAGCATGGCTCATCCAGGGCATTTGGAGTAATTTTGGAAGGCCATTTAATAGTACAAAAAAACAACCTTTTTCTTTGTTCACCTGTACAGCAGATGGAGTCTCTAAAGACAGAAAAAATAGACATGAGAAATGAATAATGAATGGCACTTGACCAAGGCTTGCTATTTCAACCATACAGAAAAATAAACAGCCCTGAGTGCAAAGCATCACTGCTCTGTATATATTACTTGGCTGGCAATCAGACTGTGTCAAAGTTTTTTTTGCAGAAAATACTTTTCATTAAAAGAAGAACAACTTCACAAACATGTCTATGTATATTCATTCTTCGTGACATAAAACAAAACCATCCAACATTCCAAAAGTCTGAGGAATTCAGACCTTGGTTTTGAGGTCTATCTTAATTAGAGGACAAAATGCCTATTATATGTTTATGGTAGCTGGAAACTCTGACAGCTGAGGTGAAATACAGACATCTAAAAAGCCATAGACCCCATTGTTGGTCCAGTGGTCAATCAAAAAAAAAATGTAAATACCCCAAAATATGAATTAGCTCATTTATTATTTTCAATAACTTCTAAAATGTAACTATTCATTTAAACAATTTTCAAATATTATCGTTTTAAAATTTTGAAAAACTTTAAAGTATAACTACAATCATCATGTATATGAAGTACAACTTTACACATTGCCCAGCGATGGATTGGCGCCCTGTCCTGGGTCTATCTGCCCAGCGCCCGAGATGTTCTCCTTTGGATGGGCATGGGGAACCCCACCGCAACCCTACTAGAGGATAAAGCGGGAGATAATGAATAAATGAATAAACTTTACTCATAGTATTTAGGCATCATTTAAAAATACAGCAGAAATCACACCCAGAAGGAAATGTTAAAGCACAGAAAACGTGTACATGATGAGGAAGATAAAATGAGTAAAACGAAAGGAACATCACAAAATGGAAGATTCTTACTCCAGTACTATGAAAAAAACTATTTACAGTTGTAAATACACAAGTCAAAGACAAACAAATAAGTAATATCAATAGTAAGGTTCTTGAGGACTGTAGTAGACATCCAAGTGAGCATTTTAAATTTTGTCCTAATGGTGTATCATATTATAATGAAAAAAACTATGAAACTAACTAAATACATCACCATTTCTAATGAAAATAATGTTTACTAATGCATTTTAGATTTCCTATGTTACTCTAAAAATCACCTTTGTGCAGCTACTTCAGCAGCTGTTAGGATGTTTTATTTTTATATACACTCAGGAGCAATTTCGAGTATTAAATACAATTAAGATAATGTTTATTGTAGCTATGAGGTAATTGGTTTACCTAGAAAAACATTTGAATTGCTAGAGGAAAAATGTTGATTGCAATAGGCAATAACCAGAGGATCAACGAGAGGGTTCTTAGAACAGTCATCATGTAGATAAAATCATTAAAAATCAGCAGGAAAAATTATAAGTGAAAATAAATAGTTGAATTTCAATTTTGGAACAAGGAAAATATGTGAGAGAAGGAGAACCACCAAATGTGAAGGAGCTGCCACAGCCTTGCCGCACCCGGGTATTCTTGTGATCAGAATATCCCTCACTAAGCTCTGAGTTTTGGAAAAGTGCCAGCTAGCAGCTGTCGGATCGAAGGTAAATCATAGTGAGTTCGAGAGTGGAACAGTGAAAAATGAAGGACTGGATAGTGCTGAGCAAAGGCTTTATTCCCTAAGCATGACTGGACCAGGATCCCGAGCAAAACCAAAATAAATGAAGAGATTTGAGACTAAATGCAGAACATTATAATTAAGAAGATACAGGGATTGAAAATCTGCCAGTCCTTAGAGCATTAATAAATGGCAACATTTTAAGTATGCCAAGTTCTGTGTTCATGTAAATAAATGGTAATTCCCTGTGTGTTTTGCATTTAATAATTACTCATGCTTATTACTTAAATACAAGTTAAATGCCGTAATCTAACATAAATTAAAGGATCTGCCACATCTTCTAAAGCAAGTTATAAAATTAAGCACCTATATAACTGACATTAAATGAACAGTTTCACACAATTATTATCTTTAAATTTATTACATGTTGCTCTGATGATATAACTCATCCTACTACAAGAAAGTTATCCTCGTATAAGCATGAGGGGTGGGGGGCACGCTCATTATAAAAACAGATACATGTCTACCACATGGCCTTACCAACAACATCTGTTGTATAATGAGAAGAAAGGGTTAATGGAACTGGGTTGTAAATGGAGTGGTTTCCAGACAGGTACAATAAAGAAAAGCAGGAGGCCTACAACATGGGAAGAATAGGGAACAAGCTCACACACTTCCTCAATAACCGGAAACAAATAGGAAACCGAAAGAGACAGTTCAGTTGATCGTGTTTAAGCAATGAAATTTAAACTTGTTTAATAGGACATATTTAACCAATCGTTCACTGTATATTGTACTTGTACTCCCCCAAATGTAGGTATGGTTCCACCTATTTTCTGTTGTCTGCTCCTTATAAAGTATGCATTAACTATAACACACACATATAAGTGCCAAACTTAAACTTCCCTTTTTCTTATTTTAGCTAGGTCACTAATAAAACCATAAAAGTCAGACAGCATTCATTCAAACAGCACCGCAAAGTCTAGCCTGATTCTTAACAATGCTAGAGGCCCATGGTCAAACGTAGAAGACTTCAAGTTAAGGACTGAAAAGGAAGAAACACACAGAAAGGTGGGGGTTGAGTACTCTCCTCTGTTTGCAGTTTCCTAAATTGCCCCCTCAATGGCACCCCCAAAATCACAGGATGTGCAGCTAATCCTTGCTTGGCAGCTTGTGGTTTAGACATGGTGGGGAGGACAGGGAAAAAGCCATAAAACATGGCTGGCTTTTTTCCCCCTCATTATTTAATTACTCGCAGCATTTGGCCATGAGCTCCTGGGATGCAGAAACATGAAATGAAGATACAAGTAAGCTTATATCTCAAATGGAAAAGATATTTGTAATTTTCATTAAAAAATAAGAAGATCTAGCTGGATGATTTGGGTGAAAACTAAAGCAAGCTTGCATTTGTAAAGAATGTTGGTCACATTAAAATATGAAATATTTATGACTTTGCTTATGCTATAATTTTATCAAGATTATGATCTACTTTCACCAGGCCTCAGCAGGCTGCAAACAACATGCCACTTGTGAACCCTCAGCATCAGGTTTCTCTTACAGATAAGTGACAATGGGGAATTTGGTAAGAGACTCATGTGTCTACTGGCAATAAAGAGTACCACGGTTAAACAAGCCACATACAATCAACACTGTGGTGTTTTAACTAGAATTTTGCCTTTTCGTTTACTTTCTAGGAAGTTTTCTAGTTACCTCTAGACAGCTATTTTACATATGAAAAGGAAGTAACCTTATCTGAGATGAGCACAAAATGAAATGTGTGTTTAAACAAAGAAAGTAAAAGAAGAGTGCACCAGCATATCAACATTCACCTTCATCCTTCATTCATTAATCTCTGTCTGGAATAAAGGACCACCAGTGCACCATTTCTCTCAGGCTTTTTACAACAATCACCCCAGTGGCTGCTGGGAAGTGAATGAAGGCAAAAAAAAATGCACATCAGGTGAGATAAGTTCAAAGGTCTCCTTTGGCATACAATGTTTAGCACACACAACCAAATCTTAAATAAAGCTCTACTTTGTTGTCAAAATTTACTATTAAAAAAAATAAAACCAGCAACAAACTGAAAAAAATGTGACAGCGGAGGAGCTATCCATCACTTTAGTGCACCTCATGAGAAATGAAGGGATCAATAGTATTTAGTATTCAAAAATCAGACTGTCACTAAAAGCAAGACTGATGTAGTTTAAACCTCAGAGCATGACGGCAATTTTTCAAAACCATGGGTCAAAAAACTTAAACAGTCAGTGATGCGAACTGTGATATTACACAAATTATTATGGTATGCTCATTGATATTATTACTGTTTCTAATAACAAGTGCAGTAAAAATAACAAAAATGATAATGATAATAATGCAAATAGCAAGAGTGCAAGTTTATATAGGCCAGAAACATTTTTAAAAATGCAGTGGGATAATGTGAAAAGACACAGAGACTAGGAATTAGAAGATTATTATGGATTTGAGTAGGATCTGAACTCTGAGTCTTGAACTAATTACAGACTTTAATCCACTTCACTCTCACTGATCTACATGAGAAACAGCATCAAGCAAACACCCTGAGTAATCTGCTTCATTTCCAAAAGAAGACTCTCATCATCTAATCAAAGACCAGAAGTACTATTGTCTTTTTCTTTTGGACAGTACACTCACTGGCCATTACATTAGGTGCACCTTTCTTAGTTCTCCCACTGATCATATAGAAACACTCATAGTTCTACAATTGCAGATTGTGCTGGATGCAATATAGATCATAAACGGTAAACCAATTAAAAAAAATAATTTGATTATCTGCTGATTTAATGTTTGAATACGAAAGCAGTAGCTAGTGTAAGTTGATATTATATGTGGTAAAAAGCAATAGTTACATACATCCTAGCAAACTAACATCTGTTAAACATCAACTTTTATCAATGATAAATAACTGCAAACTCACAATACAAAGTAATTATTTTGTGATAGATTTGTTTTCCATTAATATATAGTTACTAAATGTGACTCTTCAAAACTGCAGCACATTGTCATTCAGCATTCTCTACATTTTCAACTTCATTCAAAACTAGTTTCCATTTAAAACAGGAACAGAATATTCCTGTGATGAAAGACAAATGTTGCGTTTTGGCAATCCCAGGAAATATTGTTTCTAATTGGTCTTTAAAAGATGAAAATCTCCAAGTGTATATAGAAATTATTGATGTTTACATAAAAATGATAAAGGGATTTAATAAAATAATTCTAAAAAGTAGTGGCATGATAATAGATAAATATAAAATAGATAAATATAAAATAACTACAAATTTTGGCTGAATTGGCTGGAAAGATAGACTTTAACTTGATTATTTTATTTAGGTGTATTCCAACATGTTTAAATCACAGAATCTACTATAGTGAATTATTGAAGAACAAAACACTGTTGTCACTAAGGTTCAGTTGAGAAGCTATGCCCTATGTCCATCCTATATAGCATAAATTGTAATGTCACACCCACTAATCATTATATTATAAACAGAATAATTGACCTATAAAAACCTCAATTAGCATAAATAAACCTAAACCTAACTTTAGATTAGATGAAGAGCAATTTATGTTTTTTGTAAACTAAGCAAATGAAAGTAGGTGTTACTGAAATAGACATATTTACAAAAACATACATGATTCAACCAAATTACATCTTAAAGGTGTTCTTTTTGCTCATAACAGTCATCTTGACATGATGAATTAACTTTCATCAAACGCAATATGTGCATGTCGCACAGCTGTTACAAATGTGTCAGTGCTTGTAGACTATGTTACGCCACATCCCATTTAAACAGCTGACATAAATTCCTGAATGACAAAAAAGGTGCCAATCCTCTGCAAATACTTCAAAACTAGTGTTTTCCCCCCATCAAAGCCCCACCACCCCTAACCCTCAGTTTGCTCCATGTTGTTTGTCTGTAGACTTCATCATATGCCAGTTATGTAAACAACACCCAACACTAGCTGTGAAGTTTTACTGCGAAAAAAATTTGGATGTATTGGATGGATTTGGAGTATTTGGCCAAACAGCACTTCAGTACAATGAAATCATACACCTTATCTGCATTCCATGTGGTAACACAATAATTTACAATAATAAATTTTACAAAGCATGCAAGTGCACAACGTATATGAGAAACTACTTTTGCCAATATTCTATAAACATTTTTCAAAATAGGCTAATTTATTCTGTGCAAGCTACATTAGGGATAACAAGAGCAGGCGGCACAGCTAGATTAAATTGAAAGAGCTGGTAATCCAGACAAAAGACCCTGTAGATGCCTCCTACAGTTTAAATGCTGCAGGCATGAATACAAACAAGGCAATATCTTGTAGACAAAAATGTAGCCTGAGGGATTTGCTGTGAGCTGCGAAATATTGATTGATAAGTACGTGTCACACTGTATTTCCATAGTATACAGATGGTCCTCAATCAATCTGCGGGAACATCTTCTTGCCACCTGAAGACCTGCAAACAAAATTGTCTCTTTCCTAGCAGGAGGCCAACCCCCAGGCCACAGGGGAACCTCTAGAATGATTGATTAGTACAACTCACCTTCTTTCCATTTCATGGTGTGTTTGAGAATACTGAGGCACGCCTTTGGCAGTGCAGTAATGAATCAGCAGATTTCAATGGCTAGAGGCCTCACAAATACCTGCCTTGTTTCCTATAGAGACTACACTTGTTCTTCCTGACACTACACTTTTTTAGTTGCTGAGTAGATCTTGGAAAAGTCATAAAATCTTCAAGCCAACTGTTCCATCCAAAACCAAATTGCTGCTTGACAGCATTCAAATGGTATGTTGCATTCATGCCTGAAACAGTAAAGTCTGTGAACTTCCTATGCTTTGTTAGATGTTGTCATTTATACTGCTGCCTCTCCCAGATCTGCATCATCACAGGTGAGGATATCTGTATCCAACCTAAATTACACAGTATGGGAAACAATGAAAACGAAGCAAAATTTATGAGCACTGTCTGTTTTTACCACACTAGCTGGGAGGTATAAGTGTAAGATCCTATAATTTATCATAACGAAACTAAACAGGCAGTCAGTTGAGGACACAGCTTGGGCTGGTCACGTAACTATAATTTCTGCAGAAACAAGGCTCGACTGCTTTGTTTGCAGCATAGGCTTTAGCCACACAAAGGTGGGTTTTTGATGACGTGGCACTCTGGGGGCTGATGTGACAATGTGGTGTCAGCCTGCAATTGTTTAAATAGAAAAACAAGAAAAGACTAGAAAATAAGTTGGTACATATGATGGTTGTTTTCTCAAAAAAAAACCCTGATTTAGTTTTAAGGTTATAGTGAATAGAGTTGTTTCATTTATTGATTTAATGCTTTGCAAATTTTAAGGCACTCTTAAACATCCCAAAAGGCAATTATAAGACTGAAATTGTTTTGGTAAAAATTTCACTCAGGGATTAGAGGTTATTATCAAAGCCTGAGCAATATAATGGCAAGTAATGGAATGATTGCAGGTTAATGGTTTTTGCACTGAATTTTTTTTATTCATTTTTAAAGTAAAGAAAAATTTGAATCTTGAAAGGCAGCCCCAAAAACGACAAACTCTGATATTAGCAGTGTAAGAACGATAAACATGATGTTTGAATGTGGGTGGAATAGAGGTTTGCATTTACTAGTGATTTATTTGGATAAATCATTGCTTCCTGTAAGAACATCCTACCCCCAACACAGGCAACGGACTAGGCTTGAACTAATACTTGGAGCTAAATATTCAGAATGATAGATCCATCAACACCTCCACAATCAACCCCCAGCACTTCAACCCACACAGCAAAACAGATCACAGCTTACTGCAAGCCCATCACACCTGGGTTTATCCTGCTGAGTTGCACCTCCACCCCCACCTCCCTGTGCCACCCATGAATTCAGTCCTGGCTACTGCTACTTACAACTTATACCCTATGACCATCACAACTTGTCAATCAGCTATACTGCAAATCTAGATCCATGTTAATTTGTGTTCATTAAAAAACTTTTTTACTTTAAAAATTTTGCTAGGTTTACATTGATGCCAAATCACACAATCACACCCAAAACTGATTTTTGAAATTTTCATTAATTCAAATTTTTTTATTGTGGACTGACAGAAACAAATACTTTTAGAAATCATAAAGCAGGTACCCATTTTTAATTCTGTCCTGGCATATCTTTCCATGACTCCCCATGCCACAATCATGTGATCTTCTTGAAAAAAACAAGTCTTAACAAAGCAACCAACTGTATCTGCTCTTTTTTAAACCAGCATGTGCGTGGATGTTAATAGTCATATGATATGTTTTTTACTGTGGACAGAGAATACCTCAGATGCAGAGCTGGACAAAAAGCTTTTGATTAAAATATATAATAAAAAAAAAACATGTTTGCAAAGATGTATATAAAAACAGCATCCACGAATCTAAATAGACAATATATAATATTTGTACTGTATTTTTGTAATGCTTTCAGATTATAGTTTTTTCATACAGCCATGCCAATAAGGTGCTTTGAATCTTGAATCTTGAACATATTTGTTGATCCTATTTGAAATGAAATCTTTAAATGTGAAGGTGACAATAAGGTGAAGGTGATAAGTCAGCCTAAATGCCATTTTACTTTAACAACCTTCAAAAACACAACCATAATCAAGTTCTGCATGAAACAAAACACACACAGACAAACTTACTGTAGTTTTGCAGTGGTGTACCATCCTGTGTCCATCACCATTGCCTCTCTTCTCTCTCTCCAACTAAGAGAATAAGTATGAAGCATCAGTCCTAGTCTACCAACCATGGTTCACTGTGTCGGTGTATCCGCTTCAAAGTCTACTCTCACACTGCATGTTCTCTTTCCCTTGCTGAAAGAGGGAGTGTGTGTTTGTGTGTGTGCGTGCCTTCAGCCTTGGACCTTCCTCATGCTGTGCTGTTGTCACTCCTGGCCCTCATGGTGCAGCTGCATGGCAGGCTCCACTCTGCTGCAGGGCTGACGCCACTCAACGTTAATCTGTTTTGCCAATTTGTTCGTGACAGGGATTAGTGCAATCATTTAAAAAGCAGCCAGACACAAGGCCCATTTTCATGAATCCCCGTCTGCTCTGTTGTCACCCATGATCCATGTGTGCTCGCTCGCACTCTCTGTACGATTCATCATTTACTCGTTCACTCCTCTTTTAGGTTTGCCTACAGTCCTGCTCTCCTTTACTCTCTCCCACTTTGTGTCTGACTCTGTAAATCCTCTTCTCTGACAGGAAGCCTATGCAGCCGATGTTATCGACTTAGCTAAGTTCTGCTTGCATGTATGTGTGCAGACATGTGAGTTAAGTGAGAGTGAACTCTGAACTCCCTCACTCTAAGCTCCACTCTGAAGCCATCCCCCATCCTCCCTACTCTTTTCATCCTACCTTGTTTTAGCCAGCAGAAGGCCATGGCCTTCTATTAGCATAGACACAGACAACGTGAATAAGAGAGGGAATGGTATCCAACTGTTTATAGTCCTTAGCTGCATTATCTATACCATTATCTATGCCATGCCAAAGCAAGACTAGGAAGCTAATCAGCTTAACAATGTGATTAAACAGCTGCATTTATGTACCTAATTGATTTCAAATGGGGCCACCAGGGGGGCGTTTTTTTTAAATTGGGGCAATACTAGTTATCCATGGGTAACCAGACTAATTTAGGAAGCTAGATCATAATCATTAAGTAATTGTTTAATATCTGCCGAGGACGGCTCAGCCATGCGCTAATAAAAGTCTAATTTCTTTTCTGCTGTCTCTCATGCTTAAATACAAAGAAATAGAAAAGCATAGAGCAACAGCGACTTAGAGAATCACCAGTGAATATAAGCATCTACACAGTGTAAACAGCATCATTAGATAATAACTATAGTTCGTCCTATCTGAAAACCAAATTTTGCTCTTATATTAAAGATATTTATTTCCATTTGTATGTTAAGCACAACATTATAACATAGCACTTGGTTAGGACTTTGTGTATAGCAACTAAATTATGTTTATATATATATATATGATATGATTAATCCTCAAAGCTTTTTATTTGTTGAGTAAGTCATATTTTTGTGAAAAAAAATGACGCGTTAAAAAACAGGAACCAATCATCTTATAAATAAGGACGAAAGTCTCAGACACACTCAATGGGGCACTTAAGATAAAGACTATTTAAAACAGCCAATTCATGAATTTACAATTCATGTTTTTGCACTGTGGGAGGAAACCGGAGAACCTGGAGCAGACCCATGCAGTCATTAGAAACTTCATCCAGATTGGAATTCAAACCTGGATCCCAAGCACTAAGAGACGAATGTGCAAACCGGTGCGACATCGTGCTGTCAGCTAAAGTAATTTAACTAGAAAATCCGGAAATTAACAACTAGTACAATGTTACTGTATAATTTCATTTAAACCTTCATTCTTGTGACTAAAACATAACTAAATAAACCCCTGGCATCAAATAAAATACACAAAACAACCAGAATTTATAACATCAACATTACAGATAAATAAGATGTGTCAAAACAAGGCACCAAATAATATTTTGCGGTCATTTGCTCATGGTTCTGAATTCTGGCTTTAGTACTTTTCTAGTTACACACATAAAATAGACAACTTCAGCTCACTTGTGTATGTCCTTGTCAAAAACTTTTCTATGTTTCTATGGTACTCCCTAAGGCTTGGGCCACAAAGCACTTTGTCAGTTACAAAGGCCAGGCAGCGTCTAGGGCCAGGCTGGATTGTTATGGGGTAATTACAGTGGAATTTCTGCTCCAATCATAGTCATTAACCACCCCAGCTCACCTGGACAAGCAGCTGGCCAAGAGGAGGAGCACTTCCTCATGTGCTCTGTTCATATTCACAACAGGGTTGCTGCATGCCACCAAACAGCTGTGCTTGTGCACACATGCTTACATATAAAACCTAGTAAACATGAATACAGACCATCTTACAGGAATGTCAACCCCTGTGGTTTTGCGTTATCACTTTACACATGTTGTACCCTGTTCTATTTCTTCTGGCTGATATCCACATGCACATCCACCTCACACCAAATACATTCAGACAATGAAAAGCATTATTTGTTCTCTGTTAATTACAGGTGTCCTCATCCACAATGTCTATATTTCATTTTTAATTCTATATCTAGTGCTCACTTTTTATATGTTGAGACACCAATATAATATTTGTATTCTGTTATCTTTACTCTTCCACACAGCCATAGTGATTCTGCTCATGGCTCTGTTTATAAAGCTTCATCTGCACAGTAACTGAGAATCACAGAGATCTTGAGCTGTGCTAGCAGGTCTGTCTGTTTTCATTACTGCGGCTGCACAGAATGTCAATAGACTAATAATATGCTTCGTCACACAGGACCATACCGTGAGATTGAGAACTTGAGCTGAGAGATCTATACTATCTATCATTCTATACTGTCTGTCCTTTATCTCCTCCTATCTCACTAATGGTCTCGTTGGCCTTTTACAAAATCCCCAGTCATAATGAAAATGAACAGTGATGGTGGTTCCAAAGTGCACAAAACAATAATACAGACACTGATCAAATGTGTTTAAATAGATAAAGCATCATATAATTCAGACAATGCATATTCATGACATCGACATGCTTCCACTACACAAACAATTCTCTACTGCTGTGGTGAGCTGAAAATACCATCCTACAATGCAAACAAACATTGCGGCTGTTTTTAGATTTAAGAAAGGAAACAATTAGGGTTTCATCTTCCACCCTGCGCAAGGCGTGTCGTGATGCTCATTGCTGTCTTACACCCCCCCCCCCCAACAGTCTATTTTAACACCTTGCGCATATGTTGTTTAAATGGCAACAGTGGTTGTCAATATATCTACACTTATGGTCTCAAAATAAGGTGTGTTCATGTACATTTCTGTATTGCTGTCTTGGCAACAGAAAACACAGGTGCATCACTGACTGAAAACAACCTTGGCAAAAGTCAATAGTCAGAGGTTCAGTGCTAGTTTGGCAGTGAATTATCAATATGGTTGTGCCCAATGCCACTAAATATAACATGCGCAGAGAATGCATATACATAGCCTACACTAAACTGTGTATTCTCGAGTTGCAGTAAAATGGAATACCTCATGGGCTAGCGATTTGAGTCCGCCATAGCGATCCGCCAAAATCAGACGGCATCTGGCTCTTAAAGGGAACTACAAGTGAGCTGCTGATTACTTTAATGTACGTTATGCCCAAAGCACGCCATTAATAATTATCAGAATAGTACATGCCTTTTGCTCTTTTTGTGCTGCGCAAGGCATAGTATACCCATCCTTACAATAGCAAAGACACACTGACAAATTCTAATTCAATCTGCTCACTAAAGATTGACGGCTCACAAAATATTGCTAAAATAGAGCCCTTTGTCCTCAGTGAGTGTAAGAACCAACTAAAATTATGTTTAATACACTGGAAAAAAATTACTAATTGAATAAACGTGTTTTCTAATTACAATATCCTTTTAATTTTGTTTATAAAAAAGATTAATCCAACATTTCTCTGTTATCTAGGTTTGCATTCAACAACAGTAAACACCGGACCACTCACCAATAACCACATTTCAACATGAACTCAAACTGCTATAAATCACTTAAGTTAGAGGTCGAGAAAAATATTCCACTGCTTTAATGTAAATGCTTCAAATTAATAGCTTAACAAACAAGCATTTTGTAAAATACACAACAATTTGTGAGTGCAGTGTGTGATAAATGAGTCGCATAAATGCATATTGGATAAAACCGATGAAATGACAAGATGAGAGCAAACATGCTTTCATCCTCCTCTGTTGCTCTTCTCTTGCCTGTGCCAATCTAATTGCACTCTAATTAACATTTCATTTACCACAGGGATGCTGCTGATACAGCAAGCTGTCTGCATGTTGGACAACTACACGCAAGCAGCCACTGCACAACAGGGGAATGGTGTTGGGCTGAACATTCATTGCATTCCTAACAACCTCCTCTGCTTTTTCCCAGTAAAGTCCCACTAATCATATTCCACTTGAGAGTCTAAAAATGTGTAGACCATATTATCAATTGCTATAATATAAAATATTAATTAGCCTGCTTTCAGCGTTCAGTCAACACACTATAAAATGAAAACTGTGATTAATCTGATTATGCCCACTCATGTTGTTATTAATAGTCAAGAGGTAATTTCCTTTTGTTTTCTGGTTTACCTTTTGATGAATGTTTAGAGGGTCTTAAAGTAATAATTAAGTCCCAAGTCAACTAAAATAGCAAAAAGACTTTTGGCAAGCACTAATATTTGAAATGAAATAAGAGGTGGCAATGGTCTCCTTTCCTATTTCTCCTCTCATCTCCCTTAAATATATGAAAAGAGGAAAAAACAAATCTAATTTTCCTCCCAGTGACAAAGCTGTACCTCCCTGTCTATCCTGCAGATTGGAAACCAAATCCAAAGAAAACACAGATGTGATTGTAAATCAGGCGGTAAAAATTAACCCTGCCCCCCCCCCCCCCAAGGACCTTTGTCTGTTGTCTGCATGACCTGGAAGTACTTTAGGGAAGGTGGAGACACATAACAACCCTTGCTGCTGGATCAACCATCTCTCTCCACCCTGGGTGAGGTCACTTAATCAATCTGCCCTTGCAGTCATACTTGGCATGTAGGGTGTGGTAAATCCATTTTCCGAGGCTATGAAACACTCCTCTTGCCATATGCACACACACACACACACACACACACACACACACACACACACACACACACACATATACACTGACACTTGCTCACTCACCCCACAGCAACACTATTTTGTTTACATCAAAATTATAACTTCATGTTTCAGTAAATATGTACCCTATTATACTAAATCAATAAAAAAACTGCACTGCTGTCACCTGATGAAGAAGGAAGCTGCAGCTGAGGTAGGTTGACTGGAGGAAAGAGTAACTGCTGGACCAGGTTGGACTGAGCTTCTTTTTCGAGGTGGCATGACACTAACAGCACTGCTGTCAATATCCAAGTGTGAAGCAGGTTGCTCAGTCTCAGGTCCATGTACCTGGAAGAAACATGGCAAACATAAATGCAATGTTACAAATGTACTGCATATTGATCTAAATAAATAATTTGCAAAAAGTTTCATCAGGGATTTATTGGACCTGTGAACATGGTCACTAGTAAATTGGTGATTAGAAAACACGTTTTTTGTCATGAAGTTCTATCATAATATAAATTTAACATATTTAATAACATTTCTAATATATATAGACAAACGCATTAATGAATAAATTGTCAACATAATTTTATAAGCACATTACACAATCCTGTATAATGACTTCTTAGTACTTTGGAAAGTACTGATAAACTGTCTTTAGATGCTATATGTAAATATACCAGTTCTTCTGTTCATGTTTCCTTCTAGTGTTTACACCATTCTATTATATTTAAAATAGAAAAACAGATGCATTTAAAAATAAATACCCCAAAACCCAATTTCACAACCTGATTGAGTCTTATTAATCCCAACATCCCCCTTTCTATAAGCAACCAGCTGCAGAGTAAACAACCTGTCTGCTGTTTGCACTTACACAGATACAACAATATATAAAAAGGCTCATGTAATATAAATTGTTGTGAGGTTTAAAAAAGGTATTGTGGACACAGTTGGGTACAAAGTTTACTTCGAATGGTGCAATAGAAAACTATTAGACAGCAATTCTGTAAACAATACAACTAACCTAAACAACCATGCTGCACAATCCTGTGAAAAAAACAGCATCTCAGGATCCACAACTCATTAAATATTGAGACTGTTTTGAGAGCAAAATGAGACTCTAGCCAGTATCAGTAATGTTTTCCTAATAAAATTCTCAGTGAGTACAAGTATCTCTATACAGCTCCCAAAAATACTAAAGAGCAAGATTACTTTTAATTTGTCATGTAATGCCTTAAGCATAACAAAGTTATCATTATCAGCTCTATTTAAAACCAGTCCTAGAGGAGAAGCTACAAATGTCCATTACAGTAAGTGAAGTAGTGATAAATATTCTCTGAGGTCCTAGGCATCTGGAGATCTCAGGTGGAAGGAGACAAGACAGGGCCATTAACGCAGCTGGTGGAAAAAAAGACAGACAGATAGAAGACTGCTGTACTGAACAGGATTCCCCAGACTCCTCCTGACCAGAGGTGATGAGTAGGAACTGAGGATGCCTTTCTTCAATGAGAATGCTCTGAGCACATGTTTAGAATGTGAGGCAGAAAAGGAGGATGGGCAGGCAGCCAAAACTCCATCCGTCACACTAGTGGAGGCCTAAAGGAATGAGATGTAACACTAATTGTAGAGCTTGAAATGAGCAATGGACAACCCTAGCAAGCTTTACATTCCTTGTAACATCAATCTAAAACTGCAGATATCCGTCTTTATTAATTGCAGCACATGGCTATATGTAAGTTCTCCATCCATTATATATAAGCTTTCCACCATCTCTTTTTACACTGGCATGGAAATGGAATTTAGTTAAACACAAGGAGATAGGATATAGGATCTTTTAAATCTGACTAAAGCCTCCCTGGGGCATTTTATTCCCCTCAGTTAATAAACTCCATTAGTCCTTTTTGACTATCAAACACATTAATAATTTACTGTTTTGTTTGTAAGATATAGGTGTAAGCATTTAGATTTGTTCTCTTTTATTATACTTCATTTATCCATGAAAATTTGAGCCAACGGACTCAAGTGTGGTATTTATTACTTCTACTGTGGTATTTATCTTTTTTGAGATTATAGCTGATTTTCTCTTTAAAATTGTAAAATTGTTAAAAACTTTACAGCCAAATATTTAAAGCATAGACAATATATGAATTTAAGATAAATAAGACTAACTTATAAATAAGAATAATAGTGGATAATATGCAATGAAGGGGGGGGGGGGGGGGGGGGGGGGGGGGGGGGGGGGGGGGGGGGGGGGGGGGGGGGGGGGGGGGGGGGGGGGGGGGGGGGGGGGGGGGGGGGGGGGGGGGTCTATTAGGGTCGCGGTGGGGTTCCCCATGCCCATCCAGGGGAGAACGTCTCGGGCGCTGGGCAGATAGACCCAGGACAGGGCGCCAATCCATCGCTGGGCACACACTCACTCACACATACACACTCTAAATTGGGCAATTTTGAGAATTCAATTAACTTGATCCATGTTTTTGGACTGTGGGAAGAAACCGGAGAACCCGGAGGAAACCCACGCAGACACGGGGAGAACATGGAAACTTCACCCAGATGGGGATTCGAACCGGGAATCCCTAGCGCTGAGAGGCGAATGTGCTAACCACTAAGCCACCGTGCCGCCCTGCAATGAATCATTTCGATATAAAACAATACATAAAAGTTCTACATACTATACATCATTACATCAAAAGCAGACAGAATAATAATAATAATAATAATAATAATAATAATAATAATAATAATAATAATAATAATAATAATATGTTTTTAAGGCGGCATGGTGGCTTAGTGGTTAGCACGTTCGCCTCTCAGCGCTAGGGATTCCCGGTTCGAATCCCCATCTGGGTGGAGTTTCCATGTTCTCCCCGTGTCTGCGTGGGTTTCCTCCGGGTTCTCCGGTTTCCTCCCACAGTCTAAATACATGGAACAAGTTAATTGAATTCTCAAAATTGCCCCCTATAGAGTGTGTCTGTGTGAGTGAGTGTGTGCCCAGCGATGGATTGGCGCCCTGTCCTGGGTGTATCTGCCCAGCGCCCGAGACGTTCTCCCCTGGATGGGCATGGGGAACCCCACCGCGACCCTAATAGAGGATAAGCGGGAGATAATGAATGAATATGTTTTTAATCTGAATTCAAACACTGAAATTGTCAAGTTAAAAAAAACTTGGCTCATTCGAATAATCTTCTTAGTTTTTGTCAAAAGTGCAGCTACTGCATGTTTTATTATTTTCCAATACCAAATTTTAGATTGGTAGTTCAAAGTTTAAGATTTTTTATGTTCTGTGTCGCTAAATTGCACTTTTGTAGGTCTTCAATCACAGACTATATGTTTAATGAAGTATAGTTGCGTTGTTGCAGTAGAATGCACAATAATTGTTTATATTTTAGCCTTTGGTGTTTTTTATAGAATATCAATAATAGGAAGCAATATGAAGAAAAAGAAATACACTATAAATGTGACATACTGTTTGTGTGGTATTATTAAAGCATACATCCACATTTCAATGTCTGTTTACCAGGCCTATTTGTTTTCATTTCCAAGTTTCAAGAAACTTGGGGTACTGAGCTGATCTGAGAAAGTGGTCACAAGCTTATACTCCATTAATAACTTAGTGTAGTCTAACTCCAAAGGCATTAATATAGAGTTGTCCCGACAATCCCCCACCCCCAAACCCTTTGCAGCTTTAACAATTCATCCAAAAGATTATTTGTAAGGTCAGACAATAATGATGTATATAGTGCCTGACTTGCAATCTATGTTTTAGTTCATCCCAATAGTATTAAATGAGTTAAGGTAAAATCTCTTATAGGCTAGTCAAGGTCTCCTGCACCAATCTCACCCAATCATGCCTTAATAGACCTTGCTTTTTGTGCTGCAACATAGCAGGCTTGATCAACTTAATCAGGCCTTCCTCAAATTGTCCACAGAAAATAGTAAAATTAAAAAGGTTATTATTAAATAATAAAATCTCAGAAGTTTCCTACAAAACATTTTTAAATTCCTAATTTTTACTATTGGCTAATTTGTAATTATTGTTCATGAGTCCACCATCAAGAGAACACTGAACAAGTGTATTATGAGTAAGATTTGCAACAAGAAAACTGTCTGCAGTTTGCTAAAGATCACAACACAGAATGCTACTGGAACAATGTTATCTGAAAGGTTTATAATTAAACCACTTTTATATGAAACTCATGTTATCTGTGAAACATGACGGTGATAGTATCAAAGTATAGGGCAGATTTGCAGCAGCTTGGCCAGTATGACTGCTCATCATTAGTGGAACAATGAATGATGATGTTAGGACATCCTTACAAAAACTGTATATGATAGAATGTGGGCCATGCAGCAAGACACTGACTCATTTTACCAAAGATCGGGTAAGGAAGAAGAAAAAAATTAATGAATTCCTGACCTAAATTCCTGGAGTTTAGGCTGTTCTTAGAGAGGTACGTTTATTCCACCAAGCTTATGTGCAGAACCTTGCTGTGAGGCAAGAACTAGTTCCCCTAAACCCCCTAATCAAATAAACTTGTTAATTAATTATAAAGATAAATGTAAACTTTATTATAAAGATGGAAATCTAAAATTGAAAAACTTAATAACAGGTAAAAACAAAAACACGTCAAAAAGCTGACTTAAAATATAATTTACAAAAATTATACTGATCAGTCGTATTGTAATTTTGGTAATTCTAATTAATCTTTTACATTTTTAAAGAGGAGATGGGTACCGAAACCTACATTAACAAAGCAAGCCTTCCGCACTTATGGTCCAACCCCAGTTTAAAATTATTCATCCATGTTTTTGTTAAATGGAGAAATTTAAAGCCTGGACAGCGTACAGACCATTTTCCCAGCAGGAAGAGTTTAGAATGATGGTGGATGGTGGGTGAGGTTATTTAGTATCTCCAATTCGTCTACCAGCAGGACTTTAGACTATGAAAGTAAATTGGATTTCCCAGAGGAAACACATGCAGGAACAGGGAGAACACCCTCAACCCCCACCAATTTAAAAGTTGCAAACAATTCAACCTACAGCACATCTACAAAAAGAAAATACATCATGGAACATTTTACTCCAGTTGCACATAAGCAGTCATAAATAAAACTGCTTCACAGTTGTATACATGGTGTCTAGTATGTGCCAGAAATAAATCCTAAAATACAGATAAGGGCAAGTGTAGTGCCAGGCCTCCTCTTAACTGAATAAACATGACAGGGAGCAGTGCAGACCTCTGTGCATATTCTCTCTTTCTTTTTTGCCTTCTCTCTCTCTCTTTCTCTCTCTCTCTTTCTCACACACACACACACACAAACATCAGACGGCTGTCAAGGAACACCATGCTTTGACAGGTATGAGCTTAACCCCCTATGTCAGACTCATGAGTGACTGCCTGAGAATAAGGCCTAAGCATGTTGTAGCCTCTGGTCTGATTAGTAGGTTATGGCTGCATATGCTGTTTATATCACCACAGAGACCTAGCAGCAAACTATGAATACTAATAAGTTATGTTTTATATTCAGCCATATATATGCGTTTCTAACTCGTATAGCTTATTTAAAAGATATAGCTCTTTGTGAATGCTCTCGAACACAAGTGAGCTACTTCATCATATAATCACTGGCCTCTTATTAAATACAGCTCCTGGTTTCTGCACTCATTTTATCAGTTATTCATACAAAATAGGTGCATTTTGCAGTTGCAAAATTAAAGACATACATTTTTTTACATACATCCTTGCATTACTTATGAGTTCTAACAAAAATAAAGTTGCTGACTTTGCATTTGATTGCCAACAACAAATAAATACATTATGCAAAGTATTATGTTTCGACCAAAAAAAGTGAAAAACTGTTATTGTGCAAAGGTTATGTAACTCACACTGAAGCAGATTAGTACATAAGTGGTTGTGGATTTTGAGTTTGAAGACCACATGTCAGTTTTAGGGTTAGGGTTAGGGTTAGGGTTAACAGTAGGAGCCAGCAATCATTGCAGACTGTTCAAAGCCATTTAATTCCACCTTTTATTTCCTATGTGAAAGGTCAGAATGCAAACAGGGGGTCACTGTTAGTCTTCCTGTAAGCCTGCACCAGGGGTAGCCACAAAGTCAGATTAACATCTGTCTAAGCATGAGTATGTTTACTATGTAAAATCAGACATTGAAGCTGCTATAATCCACCTTTTCTTGGCTTTATGTATGAAAAGAGGGTCTTTTTTTAGTTTTAATCATATGATAATATATCTTGTTTAATTGTACTCATCTGTTCAGGTGATACTTACAAATATACCTAAATATGTATGATGTTTACTTCTTTTGTGATCAATAATATGTGTGCAAATGTCCAGTAGGTGAGTTTTTATTCATGGGCACATCAGTCTCAGCTGTTTCTGTCAATTCAGTGTCAGTCCCCCCCCCCCCCATCTCTTAAGCAGCTATATTCCAAGTCTCCTATTACCAGGTTTGAGTAGAACCCAAGCCAGAGGCAATCCAAGGCCAATATCTCTAAAGGCAAGCAGTCATAGCCAGTCCATCCAGCCTTTGTCCATCATTACTTCCCTCCCCTTGTAGAAGTCAAGCCACCTCTCTTACAAATTAAAGCGCCTTTCCCCTCTTTTACCATTGCACGCCCCCCTTATATCACCCATTCTGCCGGTGCAGCTTTTGTCATTCTGCTGAGACGTCAATATAACGAAAGAAAGAGAGGCTTTCCAAATCACAGCAGGCTCATTTCTGCATGGCATACGTTGTCAGCCCTTAGGGAATGCCAGTCTTCACAGTGTATGTGTGTGTGTTTGTAAGTGTACATACATTTTTTTCAGTCATTTATATATAAAGTATGTATATAATATATATTTATTTATTTATGCTAGTTGCAGATATGCACAAGTGCTGATTAAGGCATGTAACAAATGTAAGTCTATGTAAGATCCCCACAGTGCATGAAAACACCTCTGTTTATGTAAAAGTGTGTAGTAATACACATGTGTACCCTGAGTGTTCCGCTGCTGTATACCAATAGGCATTCAGCTTCACACACCAAATATCTCGGTTGGCTTTAGCACACATGCTGTGAGAGTACTCCATCCCCGCAGCTTTTTCGACACAAAGCTTTTCATTCCATTTGAATGTGAAGAACACACGCTGATTTCTAAAAGCCTTGGCCAACATGAAAAAAAACAAAAGCACTTGTTGATATCATTATGAAAAGGCAAATGTAGCCACCATATCTCTGTAAACCTCTTCATTCACCCATGAGTGTAAATTCCCACTGGAAAAAGCAACAGCTTGAGGTCAGTGGCTCCAAAGGCAATACATTAAACAAACAAGCTACTAAACAGAATGCAGGGTTTTTCACAAAAACCGAATTGAGTCCACCTGTTATTGAGCCCGTGCTGAATAGTGCTTAAATATCCATTTAACCCAAATAAACCATTAGAGTGTGAAATCACATAAGCAGACTCATAGCTTGATTAAACTTGTGACCTTAAGTCATATGACTGTTTAGGAGGGCATTAATGGCTATTTCTCAAAAGGTACAATTACAGACCAGTCTTATTTAATCTAATCTACCTAACATTTACTTATCAGTACATCTTGGACAAGTGTGAAGGAATACTGTCCCCAGAGTAATTCCACACAAGCACAGGAAGGACATGCACACTCAACATAGAAAGAACCCTTGTTTATTACAAACTGGGAATCAAACCTGTGACCTTCTTGCTGTGTGGGTGAGGTGCTAACCACTGGGCCACCATGCCCCTTACCATTTCTATTTTAAAAATATTATCTTTGGTGTTTAGAATCATCTTCGAGGATTTTTTTATAAGCATAACCTGCCTGCTTCACGGTTGGGCAAATCAACATCACTCATAATTCTTCAAAACACTGTATAATGAGGTCCCACTGTTGACAACAAATGCATTTGATATGCAAAGACATTGCCTGGGACTTTCCACCACAAAACCCTTTTCTATCATGCTCTCAAGGGACACAAACACCAGAAAATGACACTCTGAATATATCATATTCAGCCACCGACACAAACTTTATCAGTCCGCTTCAGTTTAAATAAATATGGTTCCATCTTACTATTAGCTAAAAGAAGCTAAAATGCTACATTTTTAAAAAGGCAATACCTGATTGGAATACTGCTAAGATAAATTTTGAGATAAGTCAACAAACAATATACATTCTTTACATAAATATATTGATATATAAAATCTACACATAACTTTAAACTTTAATTTTAAACTTATTTACATGATTCTGTGCCTGTATGACATTTCTTTAGCTTTAGTAGAAACGGTACTACAACTTGATGAAAACATTGTGTAGCTTAGCAACCACAAATTACATTTCTGGGAAAGTAGAGACACTCTAAAAATACATTAAAAACTGAAATATAATTTGAAACTGATTTAAAAGATTAAAAAACAACAGATGACAGTCAGGCTATTATATTCTCAGCGGTCACAGAGTCAATACGGTTTGCCTTCTATATGCTACAAAAGTTCCACATCAAAAATTTGATCAGGTACATAAGATCTATGAATAAATGTATTGAGAACACATTATACCTACTACCCTTTTTGAATTGGTCCTTTTTGTAGAAATCAGAGTTTCCACCCTTTTGGAAAAACATTATATAAGATACTGGAGTGTGTCTGCAGGAATTTTGATCAGTTCACCCATAACAATCTCTGTTCCAGTTCATTTCAAAAAGTCCTTCAAAAAGTGGTTGAGGTCTGTCAATTTCCTACACATCAAAAATCACCTTCACAGACCTTCATTTGTCGTACAGAAAAGGTCCTTCCCCAAATTGTTCCCGTAAAGTTGAAAGGAAACAATGCATCAGTAGACAATGGATCTGCTGTAATGGGACTGAATTAAACACCTAAATACAATGTTAAAAGGCGTATCTTAATATAGTCTCCATATACTGTAGTCAATATACTTGCAGACCTAAACATCAGAAGCCAAAAACTAAAGCAACTGATCACCAAACGTAATACTCATAGATTATACTTATTAAATAATATTGTCTTCTAAAGTGACACAAAAAACCCTTTGAACATACTTTTGATGTTGTCTTTAAAAATTTGGCTAAAAATCCCTACTTCAAGTGATATTTTCACTGTAAATAAAGATAATAATGACAAATTCTCATTACTCACTTCATTTGACAGGTGTGTAATTATTCTGCTGCCAAAACAGAAAGATCAATTGGCCTTAAAGCTCTCAAAATTGTTTAAAGTTAGACAAGGCATTTATAATTTTACAGTGCTTAATAATAGACGGTCTGAACGTTTAATTGCCTGGGAATCAATTTACAAACAATGGCTTTAATCTTTTTTTTTGTATTTAACACAATAAAAGCAGAATCAAATTTTGCCTGCAATCAATAAATCAACATCACCTACCGAACTTGGTTGAGGCAGAATGTTGTTGACGCGTGAGATGCTCCACATTCCCTCCAGATACTGCTGGGCCTGGATAGTAACAGAGCTGAGTGCTCCACTCAGTGCACCCCCTCCCACAGTCACCTGCACACTGGGCTTGGTGCTGGAAGACCAGCCAATGCCTCTCCGCTGTTCGGCCACAGTCAACATACTGTGGGCTGGGTGAGGGATCCTGGATGCTGAAGGTCTCTGTGAGAGCGTAAACACACCATGAGCGGTCACTCTGGTAGGCTGCCCAATACTGGACTTGGAAGGCAGAGCTGGCAAATCTGGGATATCTGCATCAGGGCACTGGTCCTGAAGGGCCTGCAAAGCATGCTGCCTCAGCTGCTGAACAGAAGTGGCACAGATTTGGCACCGAGTGCTCTCGTGTCCACTCTGCAATGGCCAGTCAGGCACCTGCAGCTGATCAAAGAGAAAGGCAGCGAAACCTGGGTCCTAAAGGAACAATGAAAAAAAAAAAACAAATTAAGAAAGATGAAAATGAATGTAGGTTTAATTATTTTGATTATTGAGGCTAGAATTTTTCAACAGCAAATTGAAATCCTCAATAACAGTGCATCATTTAAGCCATCAAAACAGTCAGTTTAGGTAGTAACCATACAGATTTAGGCATTTTGTCACCTCATCGAACAACAGCTTGAAATTAAATTGATTTGCACCACCTGCCACCACCTTTTCTTACATTTCTCTTAAATAATATTTATACATTAACATCTAAATAATGTTTAGTCCACTTACATTAAGTTAATAGCACCACACGGACCCACTTACCTTGCAACACTTATTACACATTTATCATCATCTCAGAGATTAAGGTCCTCTGATGCAAATTTGCTTTATATCCCCAGATTCTGATTATACATTATGGGTGGCAGATCTTTTTCTGTTGCTGAAATAACCTCTGAAATAACCTGCCCTTTAATCTCTTTTCACAGAACTTTCAAATTTTCTCTCTAGGCTATGTTAAATTACTCCCATACTTTTTTGTTATATTTTTGTACAGCAACCTTAAGCATTGAAAAAGGCACTACAGAAGCTAAACTTTTCATTCATTCATTATCTCCCGCTTATCCTCTATTAGGGTCGCGGTGGGGTTCCCCATGCCCAGGGGAGAACGTCTCGGGCGCTGGGCAGATAGACCCAGGACAGGGCGCCAATCGATCGCTGGGCAGAAGCTAAACTTATTATTTTAATTAATATGTTTCCCCCTTTACAGGCTGTGCCTAATTAATTGAGTCAGTCTTGCATTCTAAAATGAGAAACCAACTGAATCTATTTGAAACTGTTAGCTGGATTCCGTGATGCCAATGTTAAAAGTGAGGAAAAGATAGTCGCTCATAAAAATGCATCTAAAGCCAGAAAAATAAACAATAGGCCTCACATGAGGCATTAAAGACCTAAGCTTTAGTGCTGTAGTAGGATAGGGGTCCACTAAATGTTTATAGGGCCTTTGGGATTCACACATGGATGAGGGTAATAATAACAAGAGAGAGCTCTGGCACATTCATAAACCTCACCAGATGATCAGGTAATGCATTAGTCAGAAAAAAAATGCTGTAAGTAAAAACAGAACATTACAAATCTGAATAAAGTGTGTATATCAGCACTGCATTAGTACATTTATTCAGAGATGCCCTGGTCCTATTGTGTGTATTTTCAAGGACAGTTACCAAAGTCAAAATGCGATATAATGATAGTAATATCATTCTGACAGTAACTATCTCAGCTTTATCTGTTTCTATTGCACTTGCAGACATGAGAGGGGACAGATAACTTATAGCTTGTGGAAACATCCACAATGTTCACCTGAAGGTTGTACATCATATTTTATGTATAAAATAATTATCTCAATTAAATATATCAGCAGTTTAGATCAGAAAACAAATCTGATGAGCATGAGCAGAGACCACAGTAAAATCACTGGCACACTGTATATTATATTACCCACTCAGTCATCTCATGTAAATATTTCAATTGTTTAGGCAAAAAAAACAAGACAATACATAAATAAATGGATTTTATATGATGACTTGGTATCTGTCTCAGATCTTTTTGTTATGTAACTGGAAGCAATACCTTAAGGTTTTGGCAACTAAATGTGGAAATTTCTAAAAAGGTTTCCTTTTGCATAACCCCACTTAAAATGGTGCGCATTTTTAAAAGATGAATCTGAAAGACAAACAAACAAGTTCTGTATCATGAGAATACCAATCCCGGGAATACAGCTTCAGGTAGCCAGAGGCTAATTCAAAAAGCTTTACTGTTCCCAGCATCACATACATCACAAACAAAACATGCACACCCGGACACACACACTTACCTTCCAGTTATATTCTAAAGAATCACCCAAAATAAACTACTGTTAGTTGACCCTAATTTTAACCTGAAGTTAATCTTAAATGTCTTTTTTTTACATTGCATTGTGGAGACCACTCCACATTATAATTACATTGTGAGACCAGTCCGAGAAAAGTCCCCACAAAGTGAGTAGGTTAACAGGTTTTTCCAAACATGACAAATACATAAGATACCCACAAATATACACAAGCATACAATTCAGCACTACTAGACTTTTGTCCTATTCGGCATATAAACTATGTTAAAATGTTTTATTAAATGATTTCTAGCATTTCTAGGATTTATAGTATTGATGAACTAATATAATGATGTTGCATCATGGGTTTGGTTCTTTACAATTAAATAATAATCTCTAGTTGTTTAAGGATGCTGCAAAATAATGTAAAAAAAATAATACAATCAAAAAGCAAATCATAATAAGCATATGAAATGTATGAAGAAAAAAGTATAATGAGGAAAGTGAGTAAAAATCGATGATAATGATTAGCCTCTTAGCCTGGAGGTTTGGAAGCCATTGTATTGTCTTTTTTTCCAGTCATTTTATGAAGCTCTCGGGATGAATGAAAGTCTACACTATCTCCTGATTAGGAGCCACTAAAGAACAGGAGTGAACAGTAGGACAAATGACTGCATGCATGCCCTTAGTGTTTCTGGCAGCCAAACTAATGATAATGAGATACTAGCAGAGAGGGGGTTGGGTAGGAGCATTTATGATGAAAGCAAAAGCACAAGATTGGTAGCAGATTTGAAAATGCTGGTGATTTAGAGAAAATATATAAGAAATGTTCAAAAAAAGAATAAGAAAACAGAGAAGAACATGGGGATAAAAGAAGAGCTGGCAATGAAAAGGGTAGTGTAGGAACTAAGAGGTTTAGCATCAGGACAAACCTTGACCCCTGTGTAGAAAAAAAATATGGTCTCAGCTGGGGCCACTCTATCTCTAAGTGGGGATAAAAGGCATTTTTAGCACTTCACATTTCCACCATCGCCATTTTTAACAATCGACCTGCCTATAACTCAAATATCAAAGCCAGCGCATAATAGCTAGCATAGGATCTTTTGTCTGATCAACCATAACACAAATCACACAAGTAAAAAATATATATGTTTCAGATCTTTGTGCTGCCCAGGCAAGCTTTTTCACACCAAACTCATCCCACTATATGCCTTCATCGAACTTGCACTGTATAATATATGTACATTACACTTAAGGCCTGGCCTTAAAAAGGGTGACACACTCTAATACATTGTTGGACCATGTTTAGCTCTATTAATGCCTGTGGCATTGTTTTCACAAGCTTCTGCAATGTCATTTCTTCAATCAACATTTCTTTAAGTCCAGAATTGCATAAATTTTTCCCTAAGATTTTATATTGATGATGGGAGATTTGGACAACTGCACAAAGTCCTCTCCAGCACATCCCAAAGATTCTCAAAAAGGTTCAGGTGTGGTCTCCAATCCATGTGTGAAAATAATTTCTCATGCTCCCTAAGCAACTCTTTCATAATCTGACGCTTCTGAAACAGATCATCATCTTTTGCATGACCACAGTATTTCTTTCAACATGGCTGTTTAACAAACAAGAAGCTATACATTACGTCATTTGGAGTGAAATAACTTGTTGACAGCAGAAACATAAATTAATGTAATGACAATATAAAATGATCCAATCAGGTATGATGAAACACCCCTGGAGCAATTGGGGAAAAGGGCCTGGCTTTGACGTTTGAAGTTGGGGTTTGAACCCACAACCTTCACATGGATAGCCCAACAAGTACACTACACCACAGTCCTGTGGTGGTTGTGTTTAAAAACATTAAAGGACCTTCCCCAAATTGTTTACACAGGGTTTGAAGCATAAAGTTGTTGCATTCTAAAGCTTTAAGATTTCCATTTATGAGAACTAAAAGGCTTAACTTTTAACGAAACAACCCAACATTTTTTTTACACCAAACTTTACAGTTTACACAATCCAGTCATGTAACAATTTCCTGGAAGTCACCACAGCCTGCCACATCCATCAGACTTTCAGATAGAGAAGCTTGATGCAACACTCCACAGCAGGGAGTAAGTGACTAATATGCCCTCTACGACTAAGCTCTTTATAATGTCACATGGTTGGCCAAAGCATGGCTGAGTTGTGGAAGTTTCTGAAAACTTCCATTTAAAAAGAAAACACTCACACCTGATCATGGACTGTCTTGGAGAAAAGAAACTCCATGACCTGTTGCTATAGTGGAAGTTCAGGCGAAATGTAGAATAACCCATGCTTTCAAAAATGTTTAGAGGCAGACAGCACGCTGAATTATATAGACATTTGGTAATGGGCCTGAATTTACTAATTAAGTGTTTCTTCCCAAAATTAATGATATTTTAGTCTGCAAGGCTACAAACTCGAACTCAGAATTTAAGTATGTGAGGCTATACAATACTTTCTAGCTACAAGTGTCTTGGAGAGTACGTTTTTGAGGATATTTTGTTATTTATGCTGTGGTTACATTGAGCTGTTTACTACATTTCGTTTGTTCTCTGGGATTTATTTCTAATTCAAGGCTTTAGTGTTTATCTGTTTTCTTTAGGTAAAAAAAACAATATTATTACAGTGCATGCTCATTTCATAAACGAAGGGCACAGATGAACATCTAACACCTGGTTGTGTATCAAACCAAGAATCAACAAGTTAATCAATTCTAATAAAAAAAAAAAATTAAAAGTACTTCACGTTTATAAACACAATAAACTCATCTGGTACATATCAATGTATCAAACTCTGCTTATGTGGATGAATGTGAATAAGATTTTGTGTATATTTGGATCAGACATATACAGGCATGTTTCTTTAAAGGTGTAAATAAAACATAGATCTATGATACACATTGCAAATATCGGCAATCAACATCAATATATGTGTGTTATCTATTGTGTATATATAGATCTTAGCCATAAAGTAATTCATTTTGTTACTGGTAACTTTCTATTTGACATCAGATGTAAAACAGATTCTTAACAAACAAAGCACTAATGGAAGTGGCCCACACTGTTCCCAGTGTAGCTTTGGGGAGCAAGTTTTATTGTAAATACAAATTGACGTATTGTTCTCAACTTAATGGTGACCACCTGGGACCAGCAGGATGTTTTCTCACTTTTCTCACAGGTATGTTATTGAGGGGTTACCCCGTGCGTCAAGCATTGATGTAGGGACAAGACCAGCAGCTGCTACTACATTGCTCACAGTGACACAGTAGGAGAGCAGGGCCTTTCCACACCAAGCCATTAACACCGATTACCACAGATAGTCTCTAAAGAACCTGTCTTAAAAGCCCATTCAATACACCCACCCAAGTCAATTCACAAAATCAGGGGTTCCCTGATACAGTTCTAGATACAGAGCAGGACCCCTAAAGACTTAAATCATTTTATTGTTGTTGGAAATTAATGCAACGGTCTGACCAAAAAAGCATGTGAATTTTGATGGGGATCTTGGATGGCAATTAATCATTTCCTGCATTTACAATTTCAACGGGTGCTAAAAGCTCTTTAAATCTCTAGCTAATCTTGACTCCTGATCATACTTTCCAAACAACCTTAACAGTGTTATATCATGCCTATTGTGTTTTGACAAAATTTGAAACTAATAAAATATGTAATTAGCCTAACAATATAACATCATAAATTTTAGGGTAATCAAAAAATGGGGAAAAAGATAATAAAATGGTACATTTTGCACCCATGCTTACAGCCACCCACAGAAATACAAGGCCAGGCTGTGTAAGCACCCTCAAGTGAAAAGTGCCAATAAACGAAGACCCGACACCTACACATTTATGGCAGTCCGCCAAGAAGAAAAGATACACATGTACGTGCGCAGAGGAGACAGTGAGTCTCCGAAAGCGTCTGTTTTTTTTCTGTCTGCCAATCCCCCAGTTGACAATGCACAGTTGTTCTCTCTTATCTGATAAATGATTACCTCTGACACTTTGTCATTATTGCCTTTACTTGAAAGAATGCTATATCCAGAAATGAAACTGTACAAAACAGCAGAAATATTTTTTGTCTTTTACTAAATGAACTAACAATTCTCCATTAATGTAAGGTTCAGATCACAGCATTAATAAATTATTGGTGCCACAGCAAAAACAGAATGTGCAGGACTCTGAATTTATTCACGTTAATTTGGTTCCTTACTGCATACGAAAACTCATCTTATCTCATTATCTTGACTACTTAGTACTATATAAGGTTCATGAGTGGGCTTCCCCATGCCCAACACACACACTGAAACATACTCTAGATACATGCAATTTAGAGCAGACAATTCACCTTCAATCAATGTTTTTGGACTGTGGAACGGAACCAGCAAACCTGGAAAAAACTCACTCTGACACAGGGGGAACTTGGAAACTCCACCCACCTGGATCCCAAGTCCTGAGAGGCGGACGTGCTAACAACCACGTCCCATTCATAAACTCATGTAATATTATTGTGAATGAGCAAACAATACCAGGTACTATAATCTTTCAAAAAGTGGGTAGAGTCTGGACAGGTCACCTGTCCATCACAAGACATATGTATAAACACGTGCACTCGCATTTCATATGCATGCCCAGTGTATGTAAATAGATAAATAGTGAAAGACTGTAAAAGGAAACCAGAGCTCTTGAAGAAAACCTAAGCACTAACAGGGAGATCATACATATTCCACAAAGAAAGCACACGAACAGCCTTCCAATCAAACACAAGATCTGCATGTACACTGGGCATGATCTGGTACTGGATATTACTCACACTTTACTTAATATGCCTGTTCAGACCTGACATTAAGAACTGGCCTGAGTAATCTGATCGCAAAATGCAGTGCTAAGTACAGGTGTAAATGCACCAAAAATACAATAAAGACTCTGTGAGATTCAGTCACTCAGACAACATTAACTATGTACAGCAACTCATCCTTAGTCACACTAAAGTATCGCCTACTCAGCTGATGTGCTCCAAATCAAAAGTATAAATACATTTCTCCTTTAACAGCAATACATTTCTTTTAATATATATATTTAATAGGTTCATGTTTGCCACATTAAAAATTATCGAAGATATGCAGACTGCTTTACTCACAAAAGTATTAAACTTGTCATACATTGTTCACCATTTTATGCCTTATTAAACAGGTTATACAGTTAATGAACCATGTTGTTTACAGAGAATGTAGGAATTTGTGTTTTGCTTGGCTTATATTGCAGATTCTAATGCATCCAGGAATAATACATTACAAGACAGACTGCAAGGTGAAAGTTTAAAAAATTAGCATCTAACAAACTTTACTGTATACGAGCACTTATTCAATTTTATCAAACTTGATTTAATAATTATAATTTTTTATACTTAGTATATTTTCCATGAACATAAATTTAAAGTGGAAAATCTAAATACAATTGGTCACTCAAAAAGTGGGCATAGGAGCTCAGTGGTTAGGGGTTGGGATATCAATCTGAAGGTTGTGGGTTTAATCACTCATTGCACCATGATTTTGGTAATATAATATAACCCCAACGATCACGTTGGAATAATTGAATGTCACTTTGGATAAAAGCATCTGCAAAATAACCGAATAAAATGTAATGTAAGAAATTTCTAATGTCTAAGTGTTTAAAGCTTTGTTCTGATCATTTGAACCAGTGTAAGCAGTGAAATGAATAAGTCATACAATATAATAAAATACAATGCATTTAAATCCTGTATGAAGCCAGCCTAAAATATTCCTGTTCTTTATAAATTCAAGTACCTTGGGTCATCTTTTTTTATTATAAGTACATTATTAGCTGTGAGACAATAAGGGGATACAGAATATCCCTGCAGCAATGTTTTTGTGCCGTGACTAATGTGTTATGAAATTGGGCCGATGCCCAATGCTCGATAAGTACCGTGTATGTGCTGACAGAAAGAGCACTGATATTGTTATAAATCTTGAAAATGCACGAATTGCTACATTAGTAGTAATGACGATCATTAAGCATTACCACATTACAGTGTCTCTACAGTCTGAGAGCTATTATGTTCAAACACATCAGTTAATAATAAAGAGCATTTACCTGTACAGCGGTATATGTAGTAACATGCAGAGACAAAGCTTAGTTCTGCACTGAAACAAATATCAAATTCACCATTTACACACAAGAACATTTGAATGTGTTTACTTATCCTGGATAGATCCCTCATCCCTTGGTCAATGTAATTGCCCTTTCCAGCTCACTCAGGCTTGTAAATGAAATGTGTCCATATTCAGACTGTTTGGACAGCACTCAATTCAACTTACTATTGCCTTCCAGGCATGATGGCTCAATCCCATATTTTCTTCCTATCATTTTTCTTACTCCTTTTTTATTGAATTGCTAGTTTAACCTGGTTATTGCTAGCAGTAAAAAACAGCTCTGTGTATGGGCATTAAGGTAATGCAAAAGAAGAAGCTTTATAACACACTGAGCCTCAGTAAACTAAATTACCTTTAACACAAAAACTCAATTACTTATTTTGTACAAGATATATTCTAATGAAACAGAATTATGTTGAAATGGTAAGTAGATGGAATTTATTCATAACCTTTTTAAATATTTTTGCTCATTTTGTTCAAAAATGCAGAAGCACTTTGTGTCTTGTATACAGTTCACAAAATATTAAATATGCATTCTGAGACATAAATAAGCTTTTTTTCTGCACTGGTCTATAGGGAGAGTACGTTGGCTTAGTGATCGACACGTTCGCCTCTCAGCACTATGGATTCCCTGTTCAAATCCCAATCTGGGTGGAGTTTCCATGTTCTCTCCGTGTCCGCGTGGGTTTCCTCCGGGTTCTCCGGTTTCCTCCCACAGTCCAAAAACATGGATCAAGGTAAATTGAATTCTCAAAATTGCCCCATATAGAAGGTGTCTGTGTGAGTGAGTGTGTGCCCAGTGATAGATTGGCGCCCTGTCCTGGGTGTATCTGCCCAGCGCCTGAGATGTTCTCCCCTGGATGGGCATGGGGAACCCCACAGCGATCCTAGTAGAGGATAAAGCGGAAGATAATGGATTGATGGATGGTCTATAGGGTTTGACAGTGTTATTGTTATTGTTGCATCTTTTTATTATACATTATAAGGAGATTTACAATTGGTTTACAGTGTGAATTCTTAAATAAAAATGAAACAATACCAGAAGAAGAATAAATGCTTTAATGTTTAAATTTAGCAGCTGTGACTAACTTTAATGAATTAGAGATCTATTAATGCAAACTGCATAGTCACCAAAAAGTCTCTGTTTTAACATTTAAGTGTTATGAACAGTCATTTCTACAATACTTTAGGTATAAATTAATTGAGTATTTGACTGTTCTGAATGACCAGATTACACCACCAACAGAGTTAATCTTCCTAAATGGAATTTGCATTTTCCAGGAAAGCAATGCAAAGAGCAGTCAGGCTAAAATTGTAAACTGGATCAGGGTACATGAGAAATTATTTTCACACATGAATTGGACACCACAAGGTTCTGACCTTTTGGCTGTCTATGGGATGTGTGAGAGAGAACATGGAGCAGTTTAAATCTCATCAGCAATGCAAGAAATAGACCTTATGTACCTTGATATATGGAATAAAGCATTGTACCAGGCACATCTAGTATCAAAGAAACATTTGGAAATTAGAAATAAGTGAACAGCATCTCTACATAAAACAAATGTCTGTTACATTTACATTTAGTCATTTACCAGACGATTTTATCCAAACCAACTTAGAATTGAGAACACCACAGTAGTGTGTCAGTAGTTAAGGAAGAACAGAGCTACGCTGCAGATTTTTCAAACCTGATCATTATTCTGTCCTGTCCTGCACCCTGTGTTAATTTTAATGCACAGGTACTAATTAATCTACAGAATTTATTACATTGGTAAAAACACAAACTACAACCTGTACAAAAGTATAGGCCCCTTTAGTTTTTTGTTTTATTTTTAAATAACAAGTTAAATACAAGCAAAATAAATAGTTTATAAAGATTTACAGAAACGGGGTGGCACAGTGGCTTAGTGGTTAGCACGTTCGCCTCTCAGCGTTGGGATTCCCGGTTTGAATCCCAATCTGGGTGGAGTTCTCATGTTCTCCCTGTGTCCGCGTGGGTTTCCTCCGGGTTCTCTGGTTTCCTTCCACAGTTCAAAAAAAAAGATCAAATCAATTGAGTTCTCCAAATTGCCCCATATAGAGTGTGTTTGTGTGAGTGAGTGTGTGCCCAGCGATGGATTGGCGCCCTGTCCTGTGTGTATCTGCCCAGCGCCCGAAGAGAGGATAAAGCGGAAGATAATGGATGGATGGATTTACAGAAACATTTTTTTCCTATCGACATTTTGTTAACTTATATCCACTTTCACACATGATTTGTTATTAATGAGTAGAAATTCATGTATATAACTGTATCAGCGTTAGTATAGTATGCTAGTTAGATTTTTTTAATTTATTTTTGTAGTATCATGTTTTTCATTAAGTTATTATGTGGATATAGCAGCCAATGAACTGAAATAATAACTCTATGTAAGTTAAAAGATTGCGAAAAAAGTTTTAATCAAGCATCAGATGCAAATTACAACATACCGGAGTAAAAATAAGATAGAAGCCAAATTGGAAAGGCAAAAAAGTCGGCTATTCAGAAACAAAATGCAAACCACATCTGTGTCCTTCATTTTGTAATTGTGCTGCATTTCCTATCCGGCAGCTCCAAGAATGTGTTGGGATATTTCCATAAGTATGGCAGATCTCGACACTCTGTGCCATGGTGTCGAATGACTAGGCTAGCACAGCATGTTTTGCATTCCTCTTTACACATGCTGTCATCCTAAAGGTGTCTTAAATCTATAAGGCGTGGGTGGAGCTGGTGAGTGTTGTATGTGCTCAAAAAGAAGGTCCAAATTTAGCTTGGCAGGAAGCATCGCGCAGAGAATAAATGTAATAGAAATGCAAACAGGATCACCACCTTGCTATGTGACACAGACCAGAATGTCAATGTAAAGCACCATGTACGCTCTGATGTGGGCTGCATGTGAAACAGTGCACTTATGGACAAACACAATAATTTAAGCCCAAATGTCCAAATGTTTGCATGTTGTTATATATTAACATTGTGCATTACGTGTACTACACCGCAGTGTTCTACCACAAAACACATTGTTGACGACTGGCTAATTTCAGGGTAAATAACAAGCTAGAGGATTTAACTTCTGGAATAAAATCAAAGACTCTGCCTCCCTCACTAGACAGGGAAAATTAAAGTACTTTACTTAGCAAGACTATTACAGCTGTACAAAATAAAGTAACAACAGTTCACTAAGACCAGCAAAAGAATCATGCAATTTTCAACGCATTTTAAAGTGGAGTTGAGGAATGCATTAAACCCAGGGTGGACCAGGGAGGGGAGGATATGGGGTTTTTGGAGAGGGCATGGACTGAGTTCTTTACTATTCATGAAAGCATGAAGGACTAGCTACAAGCTTTAGGCCGGTGTGAATTTATTTACCCTTCAGATACAGTACATAAGACTCAACAGAGGGAATTCATCCATGAAATTATGAGAGGTATGTTCTAAAATGCAGCACCTCAGAACATCTTTTTTCATTTGAACTGTTCGCTCACTTTTTTTATTCAGGGCTTCTTTGAACTTTTTTAAAGTTTTAAGAAAGTATTTAATATACTGAAGCAAACATGTTTACATGTAACAAACTGAACCAGACAAATCAACCTGAAACCAGTTGCATTTATTGTCTGTATGTACTCAGAATTAAACATTTAGTCCGGCAGTGTTATCTAACAATGCGTTTATAGTTTTACAGCAAATTATGACCCTCAAATGTGCATTATGTCTGAAAAGGACAACTGTGGGTTAACAACAAAATGGATTGACCAGCCGGTCGCAGTAAAATCTGAGCCTGAACAGCAGTACTAAAATGATCTAAAGGTTGGAGATGTTCCAAGGGCTCGTAAACATGATACTAAGGCCTGAGATGTACAGCAGCGGATATAATCTGGTTATTTATACCTACAGGAACGTACATGGACACCATGATGGATTTGCAGAGAATAAACTCTAAGCTATGTACTGTATTTATTCTCAACAAACCAGTCAAAAATATCTATCACAATACATTGGTACCAACAGAGAACGTGTTGGACGAACAGCAGTCTGAGCAAAGTTAATAAGCATTTCTTGAAGGCTAGTTTACTGCTCAAATTCTACTGATGGCAGCATCAATTTCCTCTAAGAGAGAAAAAGTTAATTACTGATTGAAAAACCCAAAATAGAAGAGGTAAACACTCCTCCAGATTTGCACAAAATATTGTCATTCATTACACATTGCACTTCTGACAAGATTGCTTTCTCAATTGCAATTCTCACTGGGATTACAAATTTTGATGTTCATCTAAGGCTGCACATCAGCATAATTAGGCAGGGTAATTCACAGATGAGACTGACTCGTGTGGACAAATCTCAGACTGTGTTGTGATTAGTTTGGCATAATTGTTGGCTGAAACCATAAGATAAATCAGAATTATAAGTTGTGTGTCTTCTCTCTATCCAACCTTTAGTCTACAGCAAATGCTGATCTACCCCAGTTCCCTGCCAAATATTTGATAAATGCTTTTCCTAATGGAACCCGCCCCAATAGCCTCAATAACATCTTTTTTCATTTTTCTACCATCAAAGCAATGCCACCACGTCATTAAGTTCGGGGATGGCAATGCCAGAAAGACAATGGGAAGTGCTTGAGTAATCTGTAACTGCATAATTACCAGCAAATAAACAGGTTGAATAAAGTCAATAGGGCACAATTAATCCCAATAATTTAGCCCATTAAATTAAAAATGAAAATGTTGCAGGAGGCAATGGATTTTTATTGCCCATAATGCATCTATTAAACAATGTCTTTACACAGCAGGATTTTCTGGGGCACTCAGGTTGCTAATACAAATATCTAAAGCTGCCACCGACTTCACAGAATGAATGCTGTCTTTGGGTTAACACATATGTCTAGACTTAAATCAGTAAAGCTGTTTAGATAGAGAGAAAGAGCATCTGAACAAACGTGTCTCCATCTAAGTCACATATACAGTACATACACGCACACACGCACACTAAACTGTGAAACAGTTTCCGTCCATTTTTCTTTCCCTTTCATTGTTATAAGCTTTACTTATCTGAAAAAGAGACAAAGCCCATTTAGTCACTACATTTGACAGGAACAATAGAGGAGGCGGCAAACAACCTTGCAGCACACCAGAAAAAAAGTCCCTCCACACTGCATTCGAATAAGAAAGGTTATAAGGGTGAGGCTGGCCCTGAGTTATAATGGCCTGAATTGAAAAGGCAAAATTATATGATGTTGGGGGAAAAAAAGCCCAGTGTGAAGAAAAGGCTCAGAGTGGTGATTGTGCTTTTTGGTAGTGGATGTCTTCTTGTAAAAAGCATAAGAGTAAAAATTGGCTGGTTTAAAATATAAAATTGGCAAGTTTATATATATATATATATATATATATATATATATATATATATATATATATATATATATATATATAAGAAATCAGGCCAATTGGAAATAAACATGGTCTTTCAGAGACCAGTTTTTCCAAATGAGTGAATAATAACACTGCTATGTCTCCGCTACATCAAACAGCAGTGGAACATCTGTACAGCATGCCAATTACAACAGGAAAGTGGCACAGAGTGGCACAGCTTGTCATAGGTGTTAGTGTTAGCCGAAAGAGAAATTAAGGACAAGAATGAATCTGCATATCAATACGTAACCGCTACTGGGTGAGGCTTATGCACAAACATTTGTATCAGAATTGTATTCTACCAGCCTTCTAGTATTAAATATTTTAAGTTCCAGTTAAGCACATGAAAAAATACTGTAGCTGAATGTATGGAAAACGGTATGAGTGTGGGTGTTAATGTTTTTAACAAACTATTGAAATTAAATGGGAAATCATCTTTTTATGAAACATGGCACTGGTGAAACAATGACAGACTGAGCAAAATTCCTAATCAAATTTAAGTATCAGCTCGAGACTTAGCTGTTTATTAAATAAAATGTTAACCAGCTAAATGGATGACAACTTTTTGTGTCAGTGTAAAAGCCTAATTTTAAAAAATATCTGTATCTGATTTTATGATTTCTATATGAGACAAAATATTCATTATTGTTGCTCATATTCTGTTTCTAAAGACAATTACAAACAATTTCAATATCTAAAACTTGTCTGGTGTGAATTTCAGCCATTTTTATTCACTTTAACTGACGTGGGAAAAAAAAGAAAAAAGTTGAACTAATGGGTGCATTTACTGAATAACTGTCAGTGTGTCTGTGTGTGTGTGTGTGTGTGTGTGTGTGTGTGTGTGTGTGTGTGTGTGTGTGTGTGTGGAAATTTATTAGTTTTAAACTACTTGCGTATCTGTTGTTTGTTTTTTTCTCACACTTTTACAGCTTTTCCAAAGAGGCCCAATATACATTGCACATCTTATATCATCAGAAAATATATGAAAATCTTAAATTTAAAAGTCTTCTGAATGATGTGCTGCTTTATTCCTCTACTTAAATTTATTCTGTATTTTATAGTAAGTAAGAACAATTATAGTTATAGAGCATACATTATTAAATAAATCATTGTAATGCACATACATAACCCAACGTTTCCTGCGGTGCAATTTGAAAGGACGTCTTTTTGTTCCCATGATAGTGGACGGAACAGTAAAAAAAAAATTTATTTTAAAATAAATTCTGTTCTTTTGAGACATAGCTGTAATGTAAAAGCATGCTTACTTTAAAAAATGCATTTTGTAATGAAGTTATATAGCTGTCACCTATAAGTGTAAGAAAAACAGTGTTTTGTGTGTGTGTGTGTGTGTGTGTGTGTGTGTGTGTGTGTGTGTGTGTGTGTGTGTTTGTGTATATTGTTAATTGCCTCTTAAATAAACATTATTACTGCTGGAGTCTTAATGTATGAATGCAGTACTAGCCTCTGCAATGTTCGCAAAGGGAGCAAAGAGGATTAAGCCGAGGTTAGAGGTCATCACACTTGAAGACCCAGGTCTGCTTACAGGAGCACTGATGTGCATACTTCCACAAACTGCCCTATAAGGCAACCTTAAACCTTTGGCCTCCAAGCCTGCCAATAAGTCGTCACACAGACTGTGAATATGCTTATGTAGCTCTAATCATGTTCTAGTGCTTGTACCATGTGCTTGTATGTGCATGCTTAGCTAAATAACCCAAGTACAACATGTGCAACTTCTATGATAAATACTGATGTATGATGTGTCTTCTATGATAAATACTGTCCTTACTAATGGTATTTTATAAGGTTCGGCTGCATGATATTGAATTGAATTAGCAATAAAAATGTGGAAATTATTGTTGTGTATATAATTTATATTCATATAAATATGTATAAACTGATAAAGTTGCTGTATAGGTCCAAATGGAAAGACTTAATCATTCCAAAACATTGGGCTTATTTTGTAAAAAATAATCACATAAAAAGCTTTTATTCTAAAGATGTTTTGCTGTGTTATAACTGTGTAGTCATATGTAGTCGTTTCCCTCATATGACACTATTAAAGTCATGTGATACTCTGGCTAAAGACTGTCAGATTATTAATAACAAGCCCCTTCTCAATCTGGCTAGGCTTGTGATAACAGTTTTTGCTCAAAGTGCAAATGTTAATTTACCCATAATTGGTCACTTTTTGTAGGTTTTTTTAGAAATAAAAAATTGCTCAAATAAATGAGAAAAAAAAAGTAAACACCAAACAAAACGACTTCCAAATCACCTAAAAATAATTTTTTTCCTGTGCACAATAGTGATAAACACTCTTTAACCACTTGGTGATTACCAATTACTAGTGGCACTGTTCGAACCATGAAGAGGTGTCACTTGAGCCAGCACTTGGTAGTTGTATGAAGTATATAAACCTTCGCAGGTTTAAGAGTAAGTATGTCAAATGTCATGGTCATCAAAGAAATGGTGCGAATTTGTATGGGGAACACACGTGCGCGCACACACACACACACACTTTATTTATTATTTAGCGTCTTGTTTTTTAAATAAATGGAGATTAACCATAGAGTCTAGTTATTAAAATAGCATTGTTGTGAGAACAAAAGGCCAAGATACAAAACTTTTGTATTTTCTTAAAGCTCGCCGTCGTTGTACTTTTTTCTTTTAAAAGGTGCTTTCACAGTCAAACACACATGCAAAATGGAATAAAATCTTATAAACCCAATGTGTTGACACCACAGAGTCCTAAATCCCACCGGAGGAAGTTCCATCTGAAATGAGGAGCCGCCTCTCATATGCATAGCTAGTCAGGAGAGCGTGATGGATGAAACAAGACAGAAAAACAAAAGCGGTTAGGCACTTTCGGAAGTTTGTGCGGCAAATGGGTCAAGGGGCTCATCCTGAGAAGGAGGACATCACTGCACTAATGATTAACCACATTCCTACATTTCCTTTTCTAAATACTTGCAGCAGGCCTGTCACATTAGCGGGTTTAAAGTCTAAAAACATTGTGCATGTGGCTGTGGATGAACCACCTGAAGACAACTTCTCACACCGCCCTCTCCCGTATCACCCTCTTTGTTTGTGCACCAATGCTATCTCTCTCTACTTCCTGTGAAAACAGGAAATGACAGCATAGGAAAGTGTTGTATTTATGTACATTGGCCAAAAGCCTTTCTCTACAGTCCTAAAAACAGGGCTGTGTGGGGTGGGGCTTGTTTCTGTGTTATTTTTATCACCTAAAAAAGAACCAGACCAATTATTTTCACAGCTGTTGATTTTGGATTAGCTTTGTTAGGCTTCATGACATCTGTTACTAATGTCTAGAAACAGCAACAACCTAAAAATGTTAGTTAATGTAAAAAACACTTTTAATATTTTTTTATTCAATTTTTAATTAGAAAATATTAAAAAATTCAAAGCAAAAAAAGACTGATATAGATTTATATGTGTTTGTGCTTCATGGTCTGAAAACAAGGATAAATATATTATGTCTTTAGGCTTCTTCCTCCCTGAGTAGGGTGGGATTTATGCTCTAGCGATGGGAGGGCAGCGTGTGATCTCTTTGAAGGCCGTAGAAAGGTGCTGACAAGGGTTCCTCATCTTTCAACACATGTACATTGGGGCATTGTGCGTTCTTTCATGTATTCAGGAAACTTCTCACTGAGAGACACAACAAAATCCCTCACTGGTCTCTCTGATCTTCCCTGGCCCATTGTTTAAAAGTCAATTAAGTATTGTCTTGCACGCGCATACAGCCCCATCTCCCACACTCTGACGAATACACTTAAGCTACGATATACACTGTCAAAAACAGAGAATAAAATAAAACTGTTGCAAAATGAACACATTACTGTGAATTTGCTTGTACATAGCACAAGGAAATAAACATAATGAAATTAATGGATTTATATATAAACATGTTCTTATAATAATGCTAGGATTTCAGTGCATTTGTATTTGATTAATTTACATCCAATATCAACATGGAAACACCAACAAATAGATTTATATCAAGTTCTTTGACTTGATGCCCACTGCTCAGTGTGAGCTATGTTGCTATTAGAATGACAAGATTGATTTCCATTTGTATTTTATTAGAGAGCGAAGGCGGAGGTAGTATGAAAATAAAACATAAAACAAGAGATTTAAGCACAAACAAAAGAATACAATGCTATTAAGAATACAATGTAAAATTTGTTGTTATTAAGTAACTAGTTTTCATATTTTTTGCTGTCCAGCCAATTACAACCATTGAATGAGAAGAAACAGCCCACATTCACACAAGTGTGTGATGTGCATGAAATCTGAAACCAGAGCCTAAACATGTAATGGTCATCAGATACGAACCCCTGCTACTACATGACCTTTTTTAAACAAGTTTCCCACAACCTGGAGATCTTCAGTCCAAAGCCAGTCGGAAATAGTAACGAATGCCTTGTTTGGACATCTTCATCTGTTAAACCCAAATATCCATGAACGAAACCATAAAACACAGCATGACTCTGAAAAAGACCAGAGGCATAGGATGACAACACCTTAACAGAAGGAAGGATTTTAAATTTTTGGATCAGGACATACACTCTACGCATACTGGTTTCACAAATTACAAAATTGGGATGGTTTGAAAATCAACAAATTCTTAAACACAGTGGTTCTGTAGTGTTTACTTTCAGCAAGAACAAAGACATAAAGCAGGCCATAAGTAGAATTTAATAGGTATCCAAGTCAGCATCTTAGAGGCTTCATTGATTTTAGCCCAAGCAAGAGAAAACAATTTCAAATCATAGTGGTTTGGGATTATGGGCAATACACAATACAACATGCCTCTACCAATAAAAGCCCACAGTGTATCTACTGTTAGGACTTACATCAGTAAACAATTTAATCCAGACAAAACATGAACATGAAAAACCGATTAGAGAGTTTGTGTGTATTTAGCCAGCCAAGGACTAAATAAGACAGAAAGGGGCTTTATCAATGATTGCCTGTACAGATATCACGTGTAACCTCGGCCGAAGGCACTTTCACATCAACCACTCCCTTTTTATTTCGGGTGCAGTTGAGCACAGCTATGTAAACAAACAAAGCCGCACAGTAAGATGCAATTAGCTTCTGACCATAAAACGAGCCACAGTGTGAACAAAGGATCCAAAATGTGCAGCATCAAAGCTGTAAGCCCTCCTGCAAGTTCACGGTCTCATGTCAAGTCCTGCCAGTGTTGTTTAACAGCACAAGTGTTACCGGTGCATTAATGCTGCTGACGACCACAGCGCATTGGTGTGCGTGGGAACAACAGCAAAGGGGCTCATAAAGGGAGATGTGAGTTAAAAGAGCTGACACACCACAGAGATAAAACACAAGCTCTCCGGCAGGACACTACCATTCTGACATCATAAAACCTAAAGTAACTACAGTCTGTGAAAGAGACAGCACCTCTCTGGCATCATAAATGGTGTCAGGATAAAAGATGTAGAAACGCAGCCTGAAAGTGCACTACATTAGAGGAAACCTGACTTATTTGGTGACATCATCCACTCAACAGAACCTGGCATCACAATTCTCACTCGCCGTCATTTCCATTGCAAAACTCATTACCGTCTAATTAAATCCACAAAAAGCGGTGATATCTCATTTCAGAGGTTTATACTGTCAGACCTAAAAACAGAATTGTCTTGTGAACAATTATTTCCTTTTTCATTGTTGTGCCAATAGCCAATAACTTTATTATGTAGATCAGAGGTTTTCAAAAATTGCTCAAAGAGTAGCAGAAATAAATGCCCTAAATCAAGTGGGAAAGTACAGTAAGCAGCAATCATCGCATAACAGAACAGGTGATTTCTCATTTCTAATCTTTCCTATTTTTGAAAAAAGTCATAGGTTGTGGTGGATTAGATCTTAACAAGTCAGAAAATCTTAGAAAAACTGTAACAAATCTTGCTTTTGACTTGAATAGATTTCTAAGTAAGGTAAATAGTTTTTAGAAACTTTTATATTTTAAGTAACCCTCACAAGAAAATGTTACTCACTATATTGGCAGATAATTTTACTCGATTCGTGTACTTTTTTTTGTTTATTTTTCAAGTTTTTTGACATAGACTTTTTGCAGTGTGTTTTTACAAAACTAGGTTGAATTTTGAGGAAATGTGCACCTCCTTATAGGAAAAAAAGCATACCACACAATATCTGTCAGAGTGAAGATGGTTCTTTGTTAGTTTGTAGGATGAAAAAAGCATTTCACACTAAAGTACAAGGTATTTAAACAGCAAATTATTTAAAACATGAAACAGCTAAAACTACTTAAATGTAATACATTATTTCAATTAGTCAGCCACACGGCAGACCGTAAATTCAGACAGACACATGTTTCTTCTCTTTTACACACACATGCACACACACAAACACAACCAGAGATTACAGATGCGCACATATACAGCACAGGCAAAGACCCTGAAGCATGAAATGAGACTGGGCATGAACTCTGACTGGTATTTCCAAGTGAGGGTGTACAAAGCCCACATAGAAGTGCAAAACCTAAAGTCTGTGAAATAAATAGGGGCATACCAAGAATGCATCACGCGATGCAACAACACATACATATTTACACATACTGGCTAAATATTGCTTTTAAAAAGAAACAAGGTATAAAGTTTAGATTTGCCCTTTCGTTCACACGCATTAAGTAATTATACCCTGCTAGAGTTCTCACAAGTGTGTTGGAAAGTAAAGCTAGACAGATATGAATAACTTTGTTTACAAGGTTTTAATAATATCCAAAAATGAAAATGCAAGCAGCTGTTTGGTAGCACACATAGAGTAGAAGTTCTAGCAGTTGTCCTGTGTGGAATTCAAATCAATCTTGGCAAGTTTACAAAATATGGTGGAATACCAAATTGCTCATTTTCATAAAAACTGCTGAGGGATGAAGAGCTCATCTGACTCAAATAAACCTGATTGATGTGCAACAAGCAAAAAACACACCCACGGTGTGCCATGCTGTTATAGCCGGTCATAATGCCTTAGGATGGTCTGTTCCAGTTTTCAAAGTCAGTTTGCTTTGGCAACTGTGTGCACTTTTCAGGCCAAACACACAAACAGGGAGCTGGAGTATTAATGGAAGGGTTTCACAGTTTTACTGAGAGACAGCCAAGAGTCTTCAGCTTTGGTTTTGGCTCTAATGTTTATGATTTAGTTCTGAAAAAAATGGTTAAAAAAATCAGTTTTATCCTAAAGTATACTTACTATTACTTAGGAAAATAAAGTATCATAAGTTTATTATAAAATCATCTATGTGAGACAAATCAAAAAATGTTTACTTAATTTTGTACACATTTAAACCTGCTGAAAAAAAATTTATACTAATAAAGTATGATCTAATTTATACTTTCCCATTACTTCCTTTAAGTCAATAAATGAGTAAAAACATTACTTCATTCTGTGATAATACAATTCTACTGCAGCGTTTACAGACATTGCATGATTCGATTTATGATTTATGTGATTACTTCATCGTGTGGTAACATGTTAAGATTATGTTCAAATAATCTATCAAGATGTGCAAAAATAGTAAATTTTAATTATTTGAATGTGGCATTACTGTTGGTGCATGATTTTTACACAGAGATACTTTCTTTTACTGCCAACCACAATTCACCACACCCGTTCCAGCTAATTTACTTCTTCAGAAGTCCCGGACTGACTTGATCAGATTCATAGGTGTGGTGGATTGTATTTGGAAATTAACCTAGCAGGAAGGTAGTTTTTCAGATCCAGTCAAAGACCACTTCTCGAAACCATGCTTAAAATCATAATCTGACAGAAAAATATAAAATTAAATAAGCACTATGGTTCGATGGGTGCTGGAACCTATGTGTTTACTATCCATTTAGTCGTGTTACTACATACTATGCTTAGTGCTTAACGCTACCTCACATGATTGGATACTCTATAAGCAGGTTTACAATCATTCTAAATCACAGTTTCATGGTGAGGGTTTGCATAAGGTAGGTTACAAAGTCATTCCTCAACCATAGTTTATACAAGATACAGGCAATTAGTATCTTTAATTTCCCAATCAGCACGTCTTTAAAATGTTTGAGGAAACCAGGGTACCTGGAGAAAACCCAATCATGCAGAGGGAGAACATGCAGACTCCACACAGGAAGGACCTTTGTTTGAATTAAACTCGAAGTCTTCTTGCTGTGAGGCAGTAGTGCTAATCGCTGTGTCACTGTGCCTCTGCTTGAAACTATACCAGCACTCAAAGAGCAAAAGTCAGGAAAAGAATCAGAACAAGTCAACATTCGCAGGGCGGGCACACCAACCAATCCAGTCATGTACACACTGACACCCATGATCCATTTAGTATCTCAATTTCACCTAAGGGCCGAACGGTGGCTAGCACTGGGTGGTGTTTCCATGTTGTCCCCGTGGGTTTCTTCCAGGTTTTCCGGTTTTCTCCAGATAAGGTAAATTGAATGCTATTAATTGCCCCATATAGTGTGTGTGTGTGTGTGTGTGTGTGTGTGTGTGTGTGTGAATTTTATCTAACTTGTGTCTTCAAACAGGAGTAAACCCATTTAAATATGAAGAGAGCATGCAAACTCCAAACAGAAACAGCCCATTCAAAGTAAGGACCTTGTTGTAAAGGTACTACCCAAAGAACAAAAGGTTTTTTTGAATATTGTTATATGCGTTTGTGGGTTTGGTCTACCTATGTATTTTCTAATGGCTATTTTAAGCATAATAATACAGCATGCAGCAAGGCAAAGACAATCTGCAAACGTTTTGAGAAACATTCTCCCACAAAGTGTATCAAAAAAAATTATATTTTTTAAAGGAGGACTAAACTAAAGCAGCAGTAAAATGTCTAACACATGGTTATAGTCTTAAGAGTCATTCCATAAGTCATGTTTGTGCATGGCTCTGTGTCTGGCCATTTAGGCAGCGTGTTTGTTGATGAAAGCAAAAACATTTAAGAGAGCCAGACGTCTGAGAATCTAAGATTTTTGGAGACAGTGGGAGACAGCCCACACTGTCATACATGCTACATTTGTTTTATCTGTTCTACAATCATTTTCCTTTGATAACAGACAGGATGGGGCATGGCAAAAGTAATAGATATTTCACTAGATTTTTTATTCTATAACCAATTCACCTCATGTCTGTCAGAGTTTTAGTGGTAGTAATACACTGGCTTGATGTCTCCCAAATTTGTCTGCTTTTCTATACACATTTTTCTTCTTTCTCTAGCTCCTCACTACTCCCTCTGATCTGTGACTGAAGCCTGCTGCTCCCACTGCCATCTGACATCAGATTATTATTCTGAGGCTCCACTCTTCCATCTGACATCAGATTATCATTCTGCTGCTTTACTCTGCCATCTGACATCCAGTTATTACACCACTTTATAATACAGTGCATATGTTGGGACATACATCATCTAAAAGGTCTTCTGTCTTTTTTAATGCATGACATTTCTAAATTTAAATGACAAGTCAAATGTATATGATACATTTTTAATATGCTATAAAGTGATGTTTCTTAATCCTGGCTATAGAGGAGTGCCCTGTACTTTTAAATGTTTTTATTGCTCCCAACACACCTGATCTAACGATCATCTCATCCTTAGCAAGTTAAAATGGGTGTGTTACACAGAAAGAACATGAAGGATCAAGGATTAAGAAACAATGTTATAACAAGAAATCATAGGATTCATATGAACAGGGTCTCTTCTTTGTAAAGCCTTCTTTATAACTGAATGATATCCAGAAAGGGGAGGCGCAGTGGTGTGTGGGTTTTTTTCCAGTCCAAAAACAACTGTTCAACGTGAAATTGCTGTCCTAAATTGTTCCTATCTAAATTGCCTTTATGTGTGTTGGATGGATTGGCGTCCTGTCTTGGGTGTATCTGCCCAGCGTCCAAAACATTAGTAGAGGATTAAGAAGATAATGAGATGAGATATCCAATAAGCCAGTCCAATAATTAAGTCAAGTATATTCCCCAAACAATACAGTTGTACTGAAATAATTTATTAATAATTTTATTATGAAATAAAAACTTTTTGTTTACAAAGTTTACAAAAAGTTCAACAATTTAAAGGTGATAAGTTTTCACTGGGGTGGCACGTTTGCCTCTCAGTGCTGGGGATCCAGGTTCAAATCTCAATCTGGGGTTCGATGTTCTCCCTGTGTCTGTGTGGGTTTGCTCCGGGTTCTCAGATTTCCTCCCACAGTGCAAAAACATGGATTCAAGGTAAATTGATTGCTCTAAATTGCCCATATAGCGTGTGTTTGTGTGTGTGTGTGTGTGTATGTGAGTCAATGTGCCCAGAATAGATTGGCGCCCTGTTCTGGGTGTATCTTCTCAGACAGGAATGCAATGAAATATCTAAAACATTTTAAAAACACAGTATATCTGTAGTTATATGAACACATGTACCCCTGGAAAAAAAATTAAGAAATAATTTAACTGTCACATATTCAATAACAAATAGCTCTAAGTTTAAGGGCACAAAACTTTAGTCATGCATAAGGCAAAAAAGGTAGGTAATTAAATCACGGCAAGCTTCATTTCTGCCTCCCATTCCACTTGTACTAATTAAGCCTCATTTAAACACCGCAAGTTTTAATTTTATAATAGCTTTATAAACTATGCACAATTTAGCAAGCACAAGCATTTCCACAGTAGTTCTTCAACTATAATAAGAAGTTCAGTGTAATTCAAAGAAGCTAGCCAGCATTTAAATGTTAATGAATGAATGACATTCACCTCATGAAACACGAATAACTATGTGATGAATCATGAAAACATCTAAGACATGTTTCCAGCAGTTTGTTAGTCAGGCAAGGGAATATATACTGTATCTGTGTCTTAATGAGTGTGCATGAAAAGTGACAAGGAAGTATGAATAACAATTACAAAAATATTTTTTTATATCCACAAAACAGCTTTAAGTTATGTTTTGAAATTTTTAACAAAAGCAAAAAAAGTACAATGCTTTATACTCTTGTATTCTTAACCATTGATGCTTGATGGTGGATCTTTGCCACCGTTCTGCTGGAAATAATGATCTGAGCTAAGCAAGATTAAAAGGTGATCTCAGAAGGTGCAAATTTTCTGAATGCAATGTTTATAGTTAACACTGGTAACTAAATGTGTAATGTAATCATCACAAACTAAACAGTCCTTTGTTTACAGATAAAATCTGTATGTACAAGTAAAAAGATATGCATAATGGCTTTCATAACATTTTATTTGCTCTTTAAGAATTTTCTTAAAACTTAAATTCCATATTCCCTAAGCCTCTAGTGGCCAAGTGTATTACTTTACAAAGAAAATATCTTTATTATGCAGAAATCTGAACTTTCTGATACAAATGACTCGCCACCATTTACAGGACCCTGCCTGTATCAAATAACCACATATTATGGATTACCTTAGTCAGTGTACTTTTTACATCACACTGATTTTAAAATTCAGTAAAAAAGAGATAAATGTGAATGTATTAATCGGGCTTAGTGGTTAGCACGTTCGCCTCTCAGCGCTAGGGATTCCCGGTTCGAATCCCAATCTGGGTGGAGTATCCATGTTCTCCCCTTGTCCATGTGGGTTTCCTCCGGGTTCTCCAATTTCCTCCCACAGTCCAAAAACATATATCAAGGTCAATTGAATTCTCCAAATTGCCCCATATAGAGTGTGTTTGTGTGTGTGAGTGTGCGCCCAGCGATAGATTGTCGCCCTGTCCTGGGTGTATCTGCCCCCCCTCCCCCCGGCGCAACCCTAATATCGGATAAAGCGGAAGAAGATAATGGATGGATAAATGGATGGAATGTATTAATCTGATTAAAAAGAACTTTCTATATTAAAATAAAGAATAAATAAATGAAATTAGGCATGTTCAGCTCAAATGCAAACCATATCCCAGAGTATATCATAAGCAACATTTCAAACCCATTGCTGAAAAGGCATTAATAATTATTATGGTGAGCAATGCAATCACACTTTAACACAAAGTGTTTTACTTCGTCTTTGTAGTTTCCTGTTGTAAAATATTTGTAATCTAAAGTGATTTAACAGTTGACAGGTCACAGGGAAGTCAAGACATCTGTCCAAAGCTACATCGCTAGACGGGTGGGCTTTTCTTGTGTGTCCAATGCTGTAAGTCATTCAATCTCCTCCGTTCCGCTCTCCTCCTATTTAAGTTGAGCCGGATTTCAGCATGTGCACTGTTTCACCCGGAAGGTACATTTTACACAAAATAACTGAAAAGGGATGTGTCAAGGTCCCTGTCGCTGTGGAATGGATCTTTGAAACTTGATTTATTGCACTAAGAACCGTCTCTATTCTTGTACACTTAAGTTTTCAGAAGATCTTCTGTAATGTTCCTGCATGTCACACCGTGTTCAGAGTACCACTGATATTTTAAATTTGAAAGCATGTTTTTAAAAGTGAAATGAGGAAGGAATATTTCTAAAGCATGACAATACAATAAAACAGCAGAACCTGGGAATGTTAAACACCTAAAAGTTCAATTAAGAATGCAGTAAAAACTGAATGTGAAATTCTTAGACAAATGATTTATAGGTTCTGAGGCATACAGAGTGCAACTTTTGCCTGCAGGAATCAGGGTGAAGGATGGGCCAAGCCTGCCGAACCAGGCCTTCCAGTAAACTCTTACCCTTACCTTTAACTTCCCATGAGAACTGGTAGACTCATCAAAGAGGCAGTTTAGCTATTGCCTTCCAGCATGTGCACATAATAAAAAAAGGTTCATTACACTGCTTGGTTTATATCTGCATTTAAAAAAATAAAACAATAAGCAATAAGAGGGTGTGTAATAATGTGATTTTACAGCACAGGTTCTAAGGCATGACTCAAAGTAGATTCAATAGAACCCTTTGATAATATTAGACAATCAGACAATACTGAACTACATAAAGTATGCTTTTATAAAACAGTGACTTAAGCATGGTCATAAAACATAGCAAGGTTAAATTCATAAATATGTTTAATCAAGGGACGCACAGTGGCTTAGTGGTTAACATGTCTGCCTCTGAGTGCTGGGTATCCTGGTTCGAATTCTGATTTGTTTCCGTGTTCTCCATATGTTCGCTTGAGTTTTCTCGGGGTTCTCCCGTTTACTCTCACAGTCCAAAATCACTAAATTAAGGTGAATTGGCTGCTCTGAATTGCCTCTATATAGTGTGTGGCTGTGTGTGGTGCCCAAGGGCCTGAAATGGTCTCCCCTGGACGGGCATGGGGAATCCCCCCACCTCCGCAAGCCCATCTCCCTAGTATAGGATTAAGTAAAAGACAATGAGATATTTATTTAAGTTTATTCAAATTTTGCAATAAACCATCTTCCAAAACACAACATAGTTCTTTAACAGTTAGAATAAGACGGTGTGGCAATACCTATTTAATTCCATATATAATGTACTGAAACCATTTAATTCACCATTTCTGTATGGGATAATGAGGGTCCCCTCTGTTTAAATTGCTACTGTGCAGTTCACATGTAGAATTTGTTCTTTTTAAACGACTCATTTAATTGTGGTTCAACAGCTAAATTATTAATTTCCTCATGGTGGGAATAATACAGGCTTATCTTATCTTATCATACAACTGTCTCAGTTAACAGAACACCATTGCACTAAAGTTCCAACCACACCAGTTATATTCTGTTTAAAAACAACCTTTTAAATTGAAAATGATCTGAATTCAGATGGGTGGTTTAGCTCCATTTTCGAATCAAACTAAGCTCAAAATAAAATGTCTGGAAACACATACCACATGCCACCTTGCATATTCTGGGCATGCATGTGTTAGCTATACAGAATGTGCTGGAGTTGGTTGCTTAATAAAATAAACTATAATGAGGGAATGAAGAAACGCTTCAGGGATTTTCAAAATCTGTGTTTTTCACATCCACATTAAAAAGAACATGTGTTTTCTAACTATAACAGGTCCAGCAGTGTTTTTAGAAGTTTCCAATTTAGGGTTTAAAAATGCCAGGGACATGTCAAATTTAGAGGTAAACATTACAAATGTGCTGTATTTTAAAATGTAAACGCATTTGTGTGAACATAGCCTCAAACAACCTCTAGCTTCAAGTCCTCAAACAACGAACACATTAACATGTGAATAACACGATCAAGGGTGTGCAAAAAGGTATTTACCTACAACTCAGCCAATCAGGAACTCCCAGGTTTATTCCAGGACAAAGAATAATGATACATTTAGAAGCATGGTTTTTGTATTTCAATGCATCACATAGATTAAACAGTACCTTTGGCATATTACATTACTAACAGGGCTGTCTGACATACCACCCCTCAAACATTCCTGTCACACACGTTTATTCTGTTTGACAAACAGAATAATCTGTCACTTCTCATTTTCTCCTTTTTTTAAACACCTACAATAACTTGGAAATCAGTATTCATAATGTTCTAATTGTTTGCTTAATCCACTCACGCAACAGGGATTAACGAGACCACTGACTGTCAAAATAAGGCAAGTAGGCTCATGTCACCCAGTGGATCATGTGACACATTCATCTGAAAATGACCAAGCATCACAGGTGCTTTAACCTAAAATGATCACAATAGTGTTCTTGTAAGCCCTTGGCTATGCAGTGACCAATTGTCATTACTGACAGCCACTTCATTCCTATTTACTATATAATAAAGATGAGAAATCATCTGACACTAAAAACCAATAGATCATTTTAAACGTGAAACCATAGACTATGTAGGCCCATCCCAAAACAATGGAAGGGGTAACGGGTATGTTTCATATGGTAGCATTGATCCATCCCAGGTGTTCAAGCTTTTCAGTCCTGTTGAAAGATCTCATAATTGTAGTGCACAGTCCAACTAGAATCTAATACTGGACTATGAGGTTCTCAGGTTCCTCCTTTTTTTTCCACAGTGTGGTGTCTATCTATCCATTCTTTATCCATTCTCCTCTTGCGCTAAGGAAAATGCCCCCCCTCCTCATCCTGACACACAAACACGCACACACACACCACCCAGGAAAGTACCCTTCCATTGGCTCATTAAGCCATCAGCACAGCGGCTGATAAAGTAATAAGCCCTGACTTTAAATGCCTCTATCTCCTCTACTCTGTGAAACAGACCACACAGATCTAACAATCTACATGTGCCCATGCTCCAGGACTCCTTCTGTTCTCATGCTAAAACAGATCCAGCAGTCCACTGAAGAAAGACACCACAAGATAAGGAATGAAGTGAGCAGGGCTTTCAGGTGCATACACAAAGTGAACTCTAAATCCTATATACCCAAGTTAAAGGTCCAAGAGTAAGACAGTTTACAACACACGCAAGCACACATACAAAGACTCATCTGTCCCCTCTGTTAACCTGGAGAAAAACAAAGGAAGGTTCATGCAAGCATGAGGGAATTTAATCCTACCTAAGCGTGAGATCTTCCCCTAAAACACCACCACAAAGCCAAGACGGAGGGGGAACCTGAGGCTAGCTACAGCAGCAAGTCAGACAACAATAAAGAGTTGCAAGCCTATATTTAACAGTGGTGGGAACTTGGTGCTGGGTATACAGGAACACTTTGAATGCACGTTGAAGGTCAACTGGGTGTCTGTTTCCTCCACAGACTCCACAGCAAATCTGCTTGACCATTCCCCCACAGCCCCCCAATTCCACGCTCAACGAACAGCCAGTGAGATAAGCATTGTTTCCCAAAACAATGGGCCACTTCTAAACAGTGCACAACATTAAAGTGTCTTAACCAATTGCACTCACATACCAAGTGTGTGAAACAAAGGGAAAGACAAGCTTTGCAAAGGCAAGACTGAAAATACTACATTGTTAGTGGAAAGGTATAGTGTAATTCTGATACTTGTAATAATAATAATAATGTTCTTTCACATAGCATATAAAAAATAACAGACTGAAAACTCTAAAAGAAATAAACGACATATGTGCACTTTCTTTACAACTATTCTTAGTTTATAAACATTTTTTTCTTTCAGAACGATAAGGGGAATTCACATTTGGCCTTGGCAGAGGATGAGGGACTTCAATCAACACAACTAATTGAGTCTCACATAGAATTTTTGCCCTCCCACTGCAGCTAGCTGCTCACTAGTCTTACCTGATGCCAAGAAGCATGTGGAAATTCCTCAGCCTACTGAACAGAAAATGATTTAGATGCTGACAGAATTAAAAGGTAAGTCTGGGGTGAACTTAGGTCAAAACATATTTAGAGTTAATAAGTCTAAGGAGGAGGCCACCATCAATTATCAAATTGAACATATAACTTTTATCTACATCTTTTTACACAGCAGTGTTACAATGAATTAACTGTTGCTATATTGTGAGAGTTTGAATGTAAACTATAGAGTGTATCATAATGTCCTCCAGCTAATGCAGTCCAATTACACACGAGAAAATTACCACACCGTTCAAAGGAAGCAACAGACCGCTAGAAGGCGGTCATGGGAATAATTACTTTAAAGAACTTAAATTGGGTTTGGTAGAAAAGAAAATATTTAATAATTCTTCAAAAAAGTGTTAATACGGCTACCAGTAATTACAAACGTCTATATTTGGTCTTAACACTTTAAAAGGCATAAATGATGTTAGCCCATATATTACGTTCTTTGGATTTGTTTTGTAAATGTACAAAATACTTTTAACATGCATTAGCCACAGTGAGCATACAGTCACTGTCACAGTTCCTGTCTATAAATGCATCTCATTTCATTGTTTTCTGCTTAATCCTCTACTAGGGTTGCAGGGGGGTGTCCATGCCCATCCAGGGGAGAACCTTTCGGGCCCTCGACAAGGCAGCAATCCATTGCTGGACACATGCTTACTCACACACACACACTAAATAGAGGCAATTTAGACAGGGGCAATTTAGAGCAGCCAACTCAACTTGAATCCATGTTTTTGGACGATGGGAGGAAATGGAGAACTCAGAGAAAACCCATATGGACATGGGGAGACCATGGACATGGGGATTCAAACCTCAATCCCCAAAGCTGAGACTTCCACTATTTCACCAATTATATGCATGTTTATATGCATCATAAATGTGTTTGAACATTTGTTCTATTTACTTTATACTATAAAACTCTGCTTTGTACAATGATACAAATGGGGGGGGGGGGGGGGGGGGGGGGGGGGGGGGGGGGGGGGGGGGGGGGGGGGGGGGGGGGGGGGGGGGGGGGGGGGGGGGGGGGGGGGGGGGGGGGGGGGGGGCGCCAATCCATCGCTGGGCAAACACTCACTCACACAGACACACTCTAAATGGGGCAATTTTTGAGAATTCAATTAACTTGATCCATGTTTTTGGACTGTGGGAGGAAACCGGAGAACCCGGAGGAAACCCACGCAGACACGGGGAGAACATGGAAACTCCACCCAGATGGGGATTCGAACCGGGAATCCCTAGCGCTGAGAGGCGAATGTGCTAACCACTAAGCCACCGTGCCGCCATGATACAAATTATATTGTCAAAAATGGATATATACAGTGTCTACAGGCCAGCAGCAACACCCTGAAAATTTTGCGACTGAATTGCTCATTCTTCTTTCTACCATTTTATACTAATATAAAATCCCCAGATGCATGAAATAATCACAAAACACTATGTACACTATGATGCAGGAGGATTAACATGAAGCCATCTGAATTAATTATGATAGAAAGCATTTCTTATGCTGACCTGCAGAGATGTGGGCTCAGTTAATGCAAGCGCTTGCCTCTTCAGCTCTGAAACTGTGATCTGGCAGCGCTTGCATAACTCCACCGCCTTGGAGACATCCTCCCGGTCCGTCTCGGTGATGCTGACTGAGCGTGCACCCTCAGGTTGAGGCCGGCTCCCGCAGCGTAACCTCTGGCGAGGACTTTGTTCTGAAGACGAGGATGAAGAAGACTCTGCCCCTGAACTACCCTCAACCTTAGAAAATAAACAGAAGCAAGTCATTATAATAAATAAACTGAGATCTTTCAGGCTGACACAACAGAATGGGAAGCATCTGGTTCTATTGACTGATTTGCAGCAAAACCTATAAACTCTTAAATTATTTGAGTTTTAAACCTGCATACTATTTTGAAATTTAAAAAAAGTGTTTAAGAAATTTTAATCTTTAATCATCGAACAGTTTAACATGTTTTAAATGCATTAACATTGGAAAATTAATCTTTCAATATTGCACCTCATATTTTTATGTGCATCTTCTAACAACCTTCTTATTCCAAGGAGGTTTCGGAGAGATCACTGTGCACAGTGAGAAGCGTATTTGTAGTAAATCTAAAAAACTGGTCTTTATCATTAAAACTAATGAGTAAAACAGTTAATGAGCTGAACGCGCACTTTCGAACTTACAGCTGAGCGCGTGTTCGACTGCGCGTCTGCTGCCTTTTCCTCCGCTCCAGTCATGTCGATTAAAAACTAGCCCAAAGTTCAGTAGAACTCCCCGCTGTCCTGCTGCACGGTACTTATTCGCTACTTTTCTTGCTGGTTAAACACGCGGCTGTCGAAGCAAAAAGCACGGCGAAGAAAACATGTTTAAATGACCAGGAGAAAAACTTGCGCCGGCGGACTTCCATGGCGGAGCTGCGGTGCGTGAGCTGCGGCCTCTCGCTGTCACTGCGCCGCTCTGTGAAGCAGTTGGGGGGGCGTGGCGCACCGGGCCTCTGCGCGGCTATGTGGGACGCTCCCTAACGTTTGCCTTTCAAAATGATACCACCAATTAACTCTCTACTTCAGGTAGTTTTCAGTTTGTATCTTATATTAAACTCGAAACTGACTTAAATGATCCCTTAAAAATATTCATTCATTCATTATCTCCCGCTTATCCTCTATTAGGTTCGCGGTGGGGTTCCCCATGCCCATCCAGGGGAGAGCGTCTCAGGCGCTGGGCAGATAGACCCAGGACAGGGCGCCAACCTATCGCTGGGCACACACTCAGTCGCACAGAAACACTCTATATAGGGCAATTTTGAGAATTTAATTGACTTGATCCATGTTTTTGGACTGTGGGAGGAAACCGGAGAACCCGGAGGAAACCCACGCAGACACGGGGAGAACATGGAAACTCCACCCAGATGTTGATTCGAACCGGGAATCCCCAGCGCTGAGAGGCGAACGTGCTAACCACCAAGCCACCGTGCCGGGTTCCTAATTATTTTTATAAATTATAAAGTGATCACTTTGGCCTACTGTTTTTACACACCAGGCAGCACGGTGGCTTAGTTGTTAGCATGTTCGCCTCTCTACACTCTCGCACTAGGGATTCCCGGTTCGAATCCCAATCTGGGTGGAGTTTCCATGTTCTCCCCATGTCCGTGTGGGTTTCCTCCGGGTTCTCCGGTTTCCTCCCACAGTCCAAAAACATGGATCAAGGTCAATTGAATATGTCTGTGTGAGTGAGTGTGAGCCCAGCGATAGATTGGCGCCCTGTCCTGGGTGTATCTGCCCAGCACCTGAGATGTTCTCCCCTGGATGGGCATGGGGAACCCCCCCCCTCCCCGCGACCCTAATAGAAAATAAAGCGGAAGACTATGGATGGATGGATGGATGGATGGATGAATGGATGGATGATTTACACACATTACATTTGTCCTCCACATTTTACCCATCCGTGCACAGAAACACATACGTATACACACACTGGTGAAGTGAGCACATGGTCCCGGATACAGCACTTAGCAATTAGGGTTAGTTCCCTTGCCCAAGGGCACTTCACCCATAGTACTTAGTAGGACTTTCAGGTCCCAAGGCTGGTTCTGTTACCACAAGCTTACTACTGCAATTGCCCATTCATTCATTCATTATCACCCGCTTTATCCTCTATTAGGGTCGCGGTGGGGTTCCCTATGCCCATCCAGGGGAGAACATTTTGGGCGCTGGGCAGATACACCCAGGACTGGGTACACACTCACTCACTCACACAAACACACTCTACATGGGGCAATTTGGAGAACTCAATTGACTTCATCCATGTTTTTGGACTGTGGGAGGAAACCGGAGAATCTGGAGGACACGGGGAGAATATGGAAACTCCACCCAGATGGGGATTCGAACCGGGAATCCCTAGTGCTGAGAGGCGAACGTGCTAACCACTAAGCCACTGTGCCGCCCGCAATTGCCCAATAAAGCTTAATGAATTTTGTGTTGCTTTGACTATACCAATAGACATTTTTTTAAATGTATTTCTATGTGTAATCTAGTGTAAGTGTATAGGTTTAAGCAGCTAACAGTAGGTGAGTGTTCAGTGAATTGGGGTGTTTGGAGAAGGGTAACACATAAATGCAATTTGTTACATTCACATCCCTCATCCCATTTTATTAGGAACAGTTAATTGTTTCTTTGCTCACTTTGTATTTCTACAATTCCATTCTATAGTCTAATCTGTTTCTCTACATACATGTCCGTCCCCTTTACTACATTCTCTGATGATCAAAACCACACAGAACAGGTATTATTAAAGTGGTGGATGATGGTATGAGACACCGGTATGTTTTGATTGGTGTATGTTCTCTGTCATGATTGTCGGAGAACATACACACAAGTGGAATTAGAAAGTATGTAGAGAAACAGATGGACTACAGTCTGAAATTGTAAAGCGTAACTATATAATCAGTGAAACTGAAACAGACAGTGAGTGTTGAACTGCGGAGGTGTACCAAATAAAATGGCCATGAAGTATATTTCTGACTACTTGAAAAAGCTTGTTACTGAAAATTTTTATTTAAATTTTCAAGAACAACCCCATATAGAGTGTGTTTGCGTAAATGAGTGTATGCCCAGCAATAGATTGGCGCCCTGTACTGGGTGTATCTGCCCAGCGCCCGAGAGGTTCTCCCCTGGATGTGCATGGGGAACCCCACCACGACCCAAATAGAGGATAAAGTGGAAGATAATGAATGAATGAATTTTCAAGAACAAGAAGAGTGTCTATATAGTTTTGTTCAAATTATAAGGAAATTATAAGGAAGCTTATAAGAAGGGTTAATGAGAACAGTAGGCTGTACAAGTAGCCTCATCAACATAACATAAACATAACATGACATAAATTGACAGCAATAAAAAAGTTTTTAAAAAATAATAAAATCAGTAAATATGTGTATATATACCTAATAACTTAATAATTTTCATGGCCTCGGCAATAAACCTTAAAAACAAAGGAGACACATGTTGTGAGGACTCATACATAAGATAAGAATGATGTCATGTTCTTCGTGTTGTGCAGGTTGTCATAGTGTTGCTGCACCGAGTTGGTGACTAAGCAGCTGTTTCTTGTTACTCTGGTGCCACCATCTGTCCAGCATCCTGAATTACGTGTTGGATCCCCGACAGAGCTTAAAGCTACGGTGATTTTAAATATTTAATTATTCATATCTAAATATTTGATGGTAATGGTGTAAACGTCGTGGTCACATGATTTGAAATCACAGCCCAAAGGGTAATCCCACCCAGTCTACCTCGAATGACCCATTTCTTTGTCTGCCTATTTGTCACAGGCTGTGCCCCATCAATAGGTAATGAACTGTTGGAGTAGTAGGTTACTAAACAGATTCAAATACTCAGAGCCACACGTGAGCCTTGGAACACAATTATTGTTATAAGTGTTTTTTTTTTCTTTTTATACACAGTTTATCTCGTTTACACAAGTAAATCATTTTGAAAATCAAATTAAACAAAAAAAATACAGTAACATTTTTTATCTGTTAAAAACAAGTAGATACTGGCCTTACGTCTTCATAGTGTTGAATATTACTTGTGGAAGTATGGTTTTAATGTATATAGAAAAATATTTGTCATCTTCTTACAATGGTGCTAGTAAATCGTGGTATTGGACGTTTTGTTCTTTTTAGGTAACTGTGACTAACTCGATGTGGTGATTTAGATAATGAAGACAACGTGAATATCGAACGATCAGATCTGATGCCTTTTTATAAGCTACGTGTCATAATAAGTTATATTACTGATTATGTTAGAAGCACCTTGTCAACGTCTATACTATAACATTTTTTTATTTCTGAAAAAATGTACTGTTTGTACTCGCTGAAGAGTAGCTCTGTTGTAAACTACATAGACGAATATTTTTATGGCTAACAATATACAATACATCTACATAACCTACAATGTGCGCTTCTGTGTAGTCTATTTGTTTCATACATTCTTGAACGTATATGATTTATTTAGGCTATAGGTGTTCTTTTGTGTAGACTTCTGCTACTCCTGGGCTACTCCTGATATACACTCATATATAATTTAGATTTTACTATATGGACCCTGAATGGAAAGAACTACAGATACATATTGAAACAATTTAATATATTGTTAGTTGTGATATACATCACGTGCTATTAGCTCTAAATGCCCTTTCGAATTGGCTCTCCTCTGGTTTCCTCCTGTGCTGCGTTTTGGTCGGAGCGCAAAAACAGCAGTTTAGTTCTAATTTGCAGGTTATCTTTCTCACTTTATAGGCTGCTTGAATCCCTTTTTACTTTTGCCAACTTGTTGCCCTAAACCCGCACATGCAGCAGCATCTTCAGCCCGTTAGATGTTCGAGGCGCCGCTGAGAGGCTGATGGAGACAGTGCGCTGTTCAGGGTCCTGACCGTCCGTCGCATCCGCAGCTTCGTCAAACTTAACCATCGCACCAACTTGTGGCGTGATAAAGCCCTGGCCACTCACCTTGCCTTTCCGTCTTAAGAGATGACTCGTAAATCCGAAAATGATTTCTGAGTCCACATAAAACGTTCCCAGGTCAATGAGCGTCGGGTTCGACGTGTCTGATCCGGACGCGGCGCCTGCTTTGGATAAATCCATGTTGAGAGAAAAAGCAACCTCCTGGATGTTTTATGCCAGATGTAAAAACTTGATGCGCTTCTGACTCCTCGAGGTCATTTTAGGTTCGACTTATTATTCAGCTTTGAGTTCTTGACATACATCCATGAGAAAACTCCAAAAAGAATCCGTGTCCCTGGATGCTCCGCTCAGTTAACTCGTTTTGTGGGATTCGTCCCGATGCAGCCGACAAATGTCCAAATTAAAAACAAACTCTTCCGTAATCCACGCAGCATCGGAAAACCTCCACGTGCGACAGCTCTCACTCTCCATCCATCCTCTCATCCACAGAACACGCTCGTCTGCTGGCTGTCCACGCTGCTGGCTGTTCAGTGTGCAATCAAGAATAGGGATGAGGAGGACCACCTACAGCAACTCCACCTCTCATTCTTTCCCATTCTCTCTCTCTCTCTCTCTCTCTCTCTCTCTAATCTCTGTCACTTATTCGCATCGCTCTCTCCCCCCCTCTCTCTCTACCTTACACACACCCTCCCAAACATTGTCACGTGAGGTAACGTCGATATTTATTGAAGAATTACGAAATAACCCCAAAACACATCAACAGCACCTGTTAAGGATGTACAGTTTCTCCAATCATATTACATCTTGTATTTAGCACAATAATGTTTTTCATGCTGCATTCGTTTACGATTTATAAATAACTATTAATATTAATAATTTTAATTTTAATAATACATTTTTTCTTTCGCGTAATCATCTACCAGGGTCGGCCCCATGCCAATTCAATGCCAAGCACTGGGCAGATACAACCAGGACAGTCCATCACTTTGAACATGCCTATCAAAGTGTGTCTGAGTCTGTATGATCCAGTCCATCAAACAGACACAGACACACTTTATAAGGGCAATTTAGAGCAGCCCATTCACCTTGAATCAGTGTTTTGAACTGTTGGAGAAAACCAGAGAACCTGGAGGAAATCCACATGGACAAAGCTAAAACATGGAAACTTTTCCCAATCGGGATCCCCAGCACTGAGATGAAGATGTGCTAACAACTATGCATCCATAAAACCCTGCTTTTATTATATTTATTTAAATAAACATTTAAAACAGTTATTTGGCTCATGTGGTTCCTGTCTCATGTGTTTGAATCTGACATGCTGATGTTTTTTCAAACTTGCCTTGTCCTATAACATGTATAACATTTTTATTATAATTGGGATGGTAGGGCGGTGGTGTCAGGGGAGGAAAGGCAGAGCTGATAGCGTTGTACATTGAGGGTCATTGACGCACCTGATACAGCTCTGCCTGATTACCGTGTGCAAACTTTGTAAGCTGTAACATCACATGCCGCAAGGAGTGAGATTCCATGGATCCAACAGAAGTGAGACTTTCAGCGATTCCAGCGACCCTCATGTGTATGTTCAATGTAATTTTAAATACAATGTGTAATAAAGAATTGTCCTTTTGGGGAAAAATCCTGTCTCCGGTCTTCATTCGTACCCACCCCTCATTAAGTAAAGTGAATTTTTTTGCCTACAGTGTTTACACACAGAGGAATTTGTCCTCCACATTGAACCCATCCGTGCAGTAAAACACACATACCCACACTGAGTGAATTGATCACACGTACCTGTAGTGGTGGGTGGCTCTGTATACGGCGCTTGGGGAGAACTTGGGGTTAGGTGCCTTACCCAAACCGGGGACCTTCAGGTTGCAAGGCTGGTTCTTTAACCACAAGCCTATGATTCCCCAATGTTATATATATTTACATCAATAATTACATTTACTTATTTAGCAGACACTTTATCCAAAGCAACTTAAAAATGAGAGAACGACTCAAAACATTGCTAATAAATTAGTTTGTAAGCAGCTATGATACGTGGGATTTAGTGAAATACTGCCTTGCAAGGGAATTTAGTTAAAAGAAAAATGCGGTACCAATGATTGTCACTCAGTTATAGTTTGGGTGTACCTCAAATGTATAGTGTTATGTAGATGCATTTGAAGAATATTGTTGGGGTTATCTAAGGGCACAGTGACATTCTGGACCATTGGGAAATGAGAGTCTTCTTATACATTATCCAGTTGTCTTTGATGATGTGTAGATACCCATTAAGCATGCATAATCAGTCTAAATGTTTTAGTCGCCCTTTGATGCCAAATGTATCGACTTATTGGAAAAGGGGGCTGTGATTTGTGGTCTGTGGTTATATGGTTCTATGCGTCTGTCTTTCTTTTAGAAGCTTGATGTCGAATAAGTTTCATGCTGAAATGTCCATCTCAACCTTTATGGTGCTGCAGTTGAATATCTTTTTAATAATGAATATCTTTTTATTTCAGTGATCCAGTGGTTTTAGGCCGGTGTCTCAGTTCATTTCGACAATAAAGCCCCTCTCTTGTCTTTGCGCCCACGTTGTCCTGCAATGGTGCGGTTTATATCCCGATCTTATTATGCCCGATTAAGTCGATTATATGCTGCTCTTTGTAAACTGAATACAGGACATTACTGCCGGTCTGTTAATAAAACACTCTTATCTTTTGCACACAGAGGACTTGGATGGAGATAAGCAGACTTCCATTACTGCTGTAATAAAGTCGTTTCTGTTTTGAAGAGTCCTTTTCCTCGCCGCATGGAGGGGAGTGGCGCCGCTGATTGTTGACATGTTCGACCGCGAATACCATTTCATCGCATTACTGAGATCCAGTGGCTTGTGTCTGGTACGTCGTAAATTTGTCACCTAACACATACACACACACACACACACACACACTCTCACAGACATGCACAAGCACGCATACACACATATGCACATGCACGCACGCACACACACACACATACACTCACAGCCATGCACATGCACGCATACACACGTCTGAACATGCACGCACACACTCACACACACACACACACACACA